>PVKA01025225.1:0-33172 GCA_004027165.1 Ctenomys sociabilis
AGATTTCAGTCTATTAATATAGTGTATTATATGTATTGATTTTTGAATATTGAACCATCCTTGCATCCCTGGGAT
The DNA here is from genome assembly GCA_004027165.1 of Ctenomys sociabilis. Classification (NCBI taxonomy): domain Eukaryota; kingdom Metazoa; phylum Chordata; class Mammalia; order Rodentia; family Ctenomyidae; genus Ctenomys; species Ctenomys sociabilis. The sequence goes on from PVKA01025225.1 coordinate 76, forward strand.
GAATACTCCCTGGTCATGGTGTATGATCTTGATGATTTGCTGTATTGTATTTGCCAGGATTTTGTTAGTATTTTTGCATCTATGTTCATGAGGGAGATTGGCCTGTATTTCTCCTTTTTGGTTGTGTCTTTCCCTGGTTTTGGAATCAGTATTATACTTGCCTCCAGAAATGATTTTTGGAGGACTGCTTCATTTTCTAATTCATTGAAGAGTTTGTGGAGTGTAGGGATTATATCTTCTATAAATTTCTTGTAGAATTCAGCTGTGAATCCATCAGGATATGGATTTTTCTTTGTTGGTAGGCTTTTTATTACGTTTCGTATTTCATTGGGTGGTATGGGCTTATTGAGATTTGTTGTATCTTCCTTTTTGAGGATTGGTAATTTGTACATTTCTAGGAATCTGTCCATTTCATGTGTGTCTTCTATTCTGTGAGTGTAAAGTTTCTCATAGTAGCTATTCAAAATCTTCTGAATTTCCACTGGGTCTGTAATGATTTCACCCTTTTCATTTATTATTGCTGGTATTTGATTTTTTTCTTTCCTCTTTTTGATGAGATTGGCTAGAGGATTATCAACTTTATTTAGTCTTTTAAAGAACCAACTTTTTGATTTGTGAATCCTCTGAACTGTTTTCTTCATCTCAATTGGATTAATTGCTGCTCAGATCTTTATGATTTCTTCCCTTCTTTGTGCTCTGGGTTTCTTTGCTCTTCTTTTTCTAGATGTCAGAGGTGCATCATTAGGGTGTTTATTTGTTCCTGTTCTGTTTTCCTAATGTGTAAGTTCATAGCTATGATTTTCCCTGTAAGAACTGCTTTCATCACACCCTATAGATTCTGGCAAATTGTTCTGGAATTTTTATTAAATTGTTGATATTGTTGAATTTCTTGTTTAATTTCTTCTGTGAGTCATTAATTGCTGAGTAGGCTGTTGTTCAATTTCCATGAATTCAGCAAGTTCTGCTGGTTTCTTTTGCAGTTTAGTCCAGTTTCATTGCACTGTGGTCAGATTATATGCTTGGGATAATTTCTGTTTTCTTGCATATAGTTAAGCATGACTTCTGGACTAGTATGTGATCAATTTTGAAAAATGACCCATGTGCAGCTGAAAAAAATGTGTATTTCACTGTGGTTGGGTGGAAAAGTCTGTATATGTCCACCATGTCCATTTGTTCTAAGCTCTTGTTCAGTTCTGTTACTTTGCTAATTTTTTGTGTGGTTGACCTATCGTTTTCAGATAAGGGAGTGTTTAGGTCTCCTGTTAAGATTGTGCTCTTAGATATTAGGTTTTTTATGTCCATTAAGATTTGTCTTACATAGTTGTGTGCTCCTGTGTTTGGTGCATAAATATTTATGAGTGTTACCTCTTGCTCTTGAATTTTTCCCCTAACCAATATATAGTGGCCTTCTTTGTGTCATTTGATTATTCTTGGTTTGAAGTTGAGACTGTCTGATAACAGAATTGCCACTCCTGTTTTTTTTTTTCTGAGGTGCTGGGGCATGTAGTATTGTTTTCCATCCTTTGACTTTGAGCCTATTAATGTCCTTTTGAGTTAAGTGTGTTTCTCGTATATAGCATATTGTTGGATTTTTGTTTCCTAATCCACTGCGCCAGTCTATTTCTCTTAATTGGTGGCTTGAGTCCACTTAAGTTGATGGTAATAATTGAACTGTGTTGACTTAGTTTGTCATGATATTTACCTGGTGTTGTTTACTCCTTTTATCCTGTGTTTAATTGTCTGTCCTCTTTAGTGGGTTCCTTCTGTTCTCATTCAAGCAGTTCTGGTCATTGTGGTCTCTCTCTAGAACATCATTCAGCAGCCTGTGTAAGGATGGTTTTGTCATCATGAAATTCTTTAGTTGTTCTTTCTCATGGAAGTATTTCACTTCTCCATCAAATTTGAAAGAGAGTTTTGCAGGGTATAATAGTCTAGGCCTGAATTTGTGTTCATACCCTACTTGAAGAACTGCTCCATTCTCTCCTTGCCTTCATGGTTTTTGTAGAGAAGTAGGCTGTAATTCCGATGGGTTTTCCTTTGAATGTTGTCTGCTTCTCCTCTCTAGCAGCTTTCAGTATATTATTGTTGTGATGGATTTCTGAGATCTTGACTGTTATATGTCTTGATGTGTTTTTATTTGGTTTGAAGTTATTTGGTGTTCTGCATGCTTCAGTTACTTGAGTGTTGGTTCGTTTCCTCATATTTTGGAATTTTTCTGCTTCTACTTCTGCCCATATTCTTTTTATATCATTTGTATTGACTCCCTCATGCTCACTGATGCCAATTAATCTCACATTGTTCATCCTAGCATCATCTTGTAAGTGATGGATTATTTTTTCCTGCATACTCGTTTTCTTTTTTTTTTTTTTTGTACAGGATCTCACTATGCAGCCCACATTCATAGTAATCCTCCTGCTTTCTGCCTCCCCATTGCTGAGATGTCAGGTGTGCGCCACCACGCCCAGACTTCATTGCCTGCTCAGTGCACTCAATGGCGGTGCAGATGCAGATTTCTAATTTTTTTTTTAAAGATATCCTTTCTCACTTTTTCACTAGGTGCACCAGCATCCTCAAGATGTGAAACTGTCTTCACTTTCACTGAATGGTTTTGTAGACTTGTGATTGATATTTGCAGTTCTTCTCTCTCTCTCTTTTACTCTGCTGCATTCGTTTTATTTCTTGTCTGTATTGCTCATTCCAGGAATCCATCATATTTCTCATCTCCTCTATTTTTTAAACCATGTCTTCTTTAGAGGTAGGTATTAATTCTTTTTCTGCAGTTTCTTCCAAATTGGGTTCCTTCTGTATATTTCTGGAATTGTTTCTGTATTTCAGATGCTGTGATTTCAAAGAATTCTGTTTTGATTTCATAAATTATTTCTGCTTTGAGTTCCTCATGACATTTCTGCTGTTGTTTCCTTGCTTCTGACCCTGTTAATTCACATGTTTCAGCTAAAGTAGTGTTCTCTGCACTTGTTCTGAGTGAGCATTGGATTTCCCACTGATCTTTCTGGGTTTGGTTCTTTATTTCAGATGCTATGTATTGAAATATATATATTTTTTAATTTCATGTATTAATTTTGTCTGAGTTCCTCTATACCTTTCTGCTGTTGTTTCTTTGCTTCCATCCCTGTTAATTCATTTATTTCAGCTGAGGTAGTGTCCTCTGTACTTATTGATGGACTCGAGGTCTGAGATTGCATTTTCCTCCTTGTCTTTGTCATTTTTTATTGTAGTGACCTCTGACCTTTGTTGTAGAACTTTTGTGCAGCTATAGCCTTAGTGCATAATGAGATTTGGGTTCTAGTCTATTGAGTTTGAGATTTTCCAGTTATGCCCAGCTTGGATCTAGCTGTTGTGTTCAGTACCTTTTTGCTGGGGTTCCTGTGGTTCCCCTCTGTTGGTTCCCTGATTAGGGGAGCACTGGGGTGCACAGAAGCTCTCCCTCACACTCACCAGGCCAGGCTGGGGTGGATTGAGTGCCAGGAGAGTCACCAAAAATTCTTGTTTCTGTGGCGGGCTTGAGGGCAGTGGTTCTAGAGATTTTCCAGGTAGGTCTGTCTGGGGTGTCTCAGGCAGATCTCTGGCTAGTATGTCTTGGGACCTGAGGCTCTTAATGGTGCAGAGCGTGCAGGGAGAAACCAAAGGCTCTCCCTTAGACTCACCATACAGTCAGCGAACTTTAATGCCCTGGGAGTCAGGGAAATTCCCACTCTCTCAGTGGGCTTTGGGGCAGGGGATTCGAGGAGTTGCTGGAGAGTGAACCCTGAGGTCTCAGGCCAGTTGCTCACTCAGAGGGCTTGGGGGCTGGGATCTGGGTAGCGCAGTGGGTGCAGGAAGAAGCCAAAGGCTCTCTCTCAGACTCACCACACACTCCCTGATCTGGCAAGCCAGGCGAGTCCTGCAAATTCCCACTCACTCAGAGGGCTTGGGGGCAGGATCCAGGAGGCCACCTGAGTTGCTCCACTCTCTCAGGCTGGTTTCTGTGGCTAGGTGGTCGTGGGGCGGGATCTAGGAACACTTTTTTGTTTTTCTTGCTGAGAAAAAATATTCAAAACCCAAAGTTAAAGGAGGAATGGTTCAGTTTGTGGAGGTTTCAGTCCATCTTCTGTTGGCTCCAAATTAGCGTGCTGCACCAGAGGGACAATGCAGGGAATGAACAAGTCTTGGCAGACAGAAGGCAGCAAAGCAGTGAAGCAGCAAGAGACTAGTAGAAAGTACTGAGCAGCCAGCTGTAAGAACACCCCTCCTTTTGTTCCTCATATTCTATCCAGGTTATCTGCCCTTACTCTGGCCCCTGCCAGAGTGGGCCATGCATGATCCTCGCATCACAGCATGATCAGTCCCAGCATCACACACCCTAGACCGAACTACCTCTGAAAAGCCCCACCTACAGCCACCTGAGGCTTTGGATGTGGACACCTAGACACAGGCCATAACAGCATAGACCTCACATTTATGCCAAATAACTTGCATTGTCTTTGTTTTGTACCTGGCATAAACAGGAGGAAGTATTTTTGAATTGTCTCTTTGTGCGTTAGCTTTTTCTTTCTACTTTTAAACTGACATATTCATAAACATGCATCCTATGATCTTCATGTCTTCTTTTTGACAAAGTTGTTGAACAGAGATGAGGATGTTGTGAACTGTCTTGGACAAGAATTTTTAGTAACATCAGTTGCGTATGAAGTAAACTATTCTGTCATCTTACTGTGACCTGGAGCTCATTATTCCATGTGATCAGCAGTGTGCTTCATGAGATTTAGCAAATGTGATGCTAAAACCAAGGCAAGTAACTAGATTTATCGAAATAATGAGACTAGTTGGTTTGACTTGATCTTAATGACTTTATACTTGTTACTAGTGTCAGTATTTCCTTTTTATGTCTTGCTTACAAATCATCTGTTCTAGAATTTTGCTTAAAGTCTGCATAAGGCCTACAGGTCTATATATAAAGCTTACTCATTTGCCCTTTTGGGGAGTAGAGACATTTTCTAGCCTACCAGGCTTCTTCTTACAAGCAATTCTTTGATGTCAGTGGCAAACTCTTGGTATTCTGGGACAGAATTTGTATCGACTGATGTTTTGTCCACATTCAGAATGGGTTAGGATTCTCTTACTATCTCTGTTCCTCTTGTAGGCTTTAAGTCTGTCTTCATAATATGTGCTTCACAATTGCTGGTCATCCTGTATTAGAGAGGACATGAAAGCAGGGAAGAAAAATGAATCATTCTTTGCGTAGGCTATTGTTTTTCAAGGTTCTACTTTATGAGACACAGAACAGCTCCTCTTTCTCTAAGCTTGTCTTGACTTACAGTGATGAAAAGAAAAGTAGCCCTTTGGGCAGTTATTTTTAATGTTTACCTCATGCTTCAATTTATTTTGAAATTTTATATCCTCCTAAAACTCAGAAAAGTTTTTGCCTTTCTCTTCTGGCATCCGTGGCTGTCACCCCTTCATCTTGTTGAAATCCTCTGAGACCAAGGACCCTGCACTGAACTCTTCCCCAGTCCAGACCCAAAGTTTCTTTCCCTTCCTTTGGAGAGTTGTCTGCTCCTAGACCACTCATCTGTTTATTTTTTCATTCCAACCTCAGGAGCTCCTTTACGATCAAGTATGAGAGATTATTTATCCCTAGCCCATTTCCTTTCCTGGAAATGCCGCATGTCTTTCTTCCTCAGAAGGATCATTTTTTAAACTGCTGAAATACTCCCATGTTTAGATTTCACACTTCTTTTATGAACACATTCTCTTGGGCACAATCTTTTATCTTTCTCAAAGCTCCCTTTCTGAAGACCTGAAGGTTGCCTTTTTCACTACTGTTAAGCCATCAAGGCCATTGTATCCTGAAGTTTCCTTGTTTCTACATGTAACACCTCATTCTTTCTGGCTGGTTAAACTGTAATCCAGGATCAAAGTCTCCCAAATGTATTACTTTACTTTCTAAGGGAAGATTGTTAGCAACACAAACCACTGAACAAACCAGCTATTCTATTGTGTACTGAGGAGAATATATGCCCTCAAAATTTATGTCCTCCTGGAACCTGTAAATGTGACTATGAAATGTGACATAAGTTTTTGTAGACATAATCACTTTACAAGGACATAATGGTAGATTAGCATAGGCTGTAACTTCAATTTGGTCAATATCCTCTTAAGAAGTAGGAAACTTGGACATAGACTCTCTCTCTCTCTCTCTCTCTCTCTCTCTCTCTCTCTCTCTCAGATGGAGTACTGAAGATGATTGGAGGGAGGAATTTCTCCTTGGAAGCTAGGAAGAGGATAGGAAGAGACAAAGAAGCATTTTTCTTTCCTGTAGTCTTCAGAAGGAGCACAGCACTGCCAGCACCTTAACTTCAGACTTCCAACTTCAAGATATTGAGACAGTAAGTGCTTGTTGTGGTAGTCTATGGTAATTTGTTATATTTGCCCTAGGAAATTAACACATGCTGCTAAGAGCGGAAGACCATTGCCAACTCAATAACTGTTTTGCTACGTGTTGAATTCTTATTATTTTGTGTAATGAAATTCTGTATCATTTCTAATTTTTCTTTTACTATTTTTATTCTCTTTGAAAATTTTTTTAAAAAAGGTGTCAGGCAGAGTGGCAAGAAAAGATTTTAGAATTAGAAGACCCAAATCTTTGGAGGATTTGGAACATGGTCAATTAATTTCCATAAAATAGTGACAAAAGTTTATAGCAGCACAATTGGTCATAGTTAAATCTTGGAAACTGCCCAAACGCCTATCAACTGAGGAATGCATGAAAAAGATCTGGCATTTTTATGCAATGGACTATTACTGAGCTATGAAGAAAGATAAATTTGAGGCTTTTATGGTAAACAGATAGAACTAAAGACAATACTCATACGTGAAATAAATTGGAACCACATATGTAAATATTGCCTTATGTTCCTAGTGTAAAAATGAGAAAGAATAAATAATTTTTACTACAACAGATGTAGTAAAAGGGAAAGAAACTGAACTTAAGGAATAAAGTGAGATAAAGGAAAGAAGAAAAGAGGAAAAAAAGGAAAGGAAAAATATCATGTAAGTATATATACAGAAAAGATAATTATACTAATTTCTATCAGTTCTTTTAAGGTACCAGTTAATATATTAGCTTGGATAATTTTGCTGCTGATTTCTGCTAGTATACTGAAAGGAGCAGTTAATGCTTGAATGTTTTCCTCTTTTCTGCTTAAGTTTTTATAACTTCTTTTTGTTATTATTTTTTGGCAGAACCAGGGATTGAACTCAGGCCCTTGTACTTGCCAGGGAAGTGCTTATTTCACTGAGCTGTCTCCCAGGCCCTTTGTAACTTCTTTTTGGATCACTTTTCCATGCTTATACCTGGCAGTCTTAACAGCTAATATGAAGACAACAATTTGCAGTATATTATTATTGAACTGTCATTATTTTGTTTAGTGAAATTCTGTGCTATTTCTAAATTTTTTGTACTATTTTTTATTCTCCTCAAAAGAGGAAAAAAATTAGTGATAGGGCCTGGGAATATAACTCAGTGGCACAACACCTTGTCTGGCAAGCATATGGTCCTGAGTTCAATTCTTAGTTCCAAAAAAAAAAAAATAGTTACAACATATTGTTCATTTGATAGAGTTATTGTGAAGTAAAAGCTTATATAAGAAAGCACATTTTAAAATTTAAAACCCCACAAATGCTATTCAATACAGGTTCACCTAACCTCTACTACTTGGCTGCTCGTAGTACTATACCTCTTTTTTCTTTCTGGCTTTATCCTCTCCTCTGTGCTTTCATCCTTGGATTTTGGATTTCTGCGGGAATGTGTGCATTCCTGAGGCGCAGTTTTCCCACCTGGACCTTTCACTGTACCATTCCTATTTTGAACAAGGAACACAGACGTGCACTGTTGTATTTCAGGCATGCATCTCATCAATAAATTTCAATGATTTGGAAACAGTATTTGCCACTCCCTATTTTAAAATCTTAAAAGTATGCTTGCTGAGTGCTTGGACATGTGCACACGTGAGTCCTTCCCTAATTTTTATTTTTGAACTATATCTTTTCCTGAGAATCAAAAGCTTCTGTGCTGTGGAATCTTTGTGTTCCTTTTCAGTGTCTGGTTCTAAGTAGTTATGCCTTAATGTTTTTTCTCCTGAGATTTGATCTGCTTTTCACATCTCTTCTGGTAAATCTTTTCTCCTCCAGTGAACACAGACTTCTTCAGATTCTCTTTCTGATGACTTTACATTGTAAATTCATGCAATTTTGTTGCCAGAGAGACATTACTTCTGAGTTAAAATATTACCCTATGACTTGAAAAAAAATCTTTTCTCATAAATTGGAAATAAAAGATTTAAGGAGGTTTTCTCCACTTCAAACACTTCAAAGGCTGTCATGTGAAAAAAGAGATTAGATTTAGTCTATACAGAACCATGGATGGAAGTTATGGATGAAGATATGATTTTAAAATAATAATAATAATAATAAAACTTTTATAATGGTCAGAACTGCTTCTAAACAGAATGATATACTGAGGGAGGCTGACAGGTCTGTTTCTGGAAATGCTTAAGGAAAGAGTCTTAAATCAGGGTGTCAGGAAGCAGAGCCTGAAATGGGGATTCTTAAGCAGGCTCAGGAGAACCCAGTGGAGGAGTGAGGGCAGTGAGAGGATAAAGTGGAAGAAACTGGGTGAAGATGTGGGCAAAGCCCAAGCCCATCCTCCATTTGACCCAGATGGGGGCTCTGGAGCATGTCTAGCATCACTGACAACTGCCCTGCTTGTTACAAAGTGAGGAGTCTTCAGCGCCTCTTTATCAGTTCTTGCCTGTGAGCTACCCAGGACTGGTGTGCCCATGGATGGGGTTGAATGAGTAAAAAAGGCCAGGCATCTCTGGAGACGGCAATTCTTAGGGAAAAGCTACAGATAAAAGCTGCCAAAAGTGAACACTCAGAGAAGCTGGGGGGAGGGAAGCTTGGCCAGGTAAATGGGATCTGAGTAGGATACCAAGGACACCTACCATGAAGAGGATGGTGGGACACATTCTAGAATAGGTATGTACAAAGGAATCAGAGGGCTTTTCTTCTAGATTTACTTTTGCTACTAAGAGGTGAGTATTTTATCCTCCTTTTTGAAAAGTCTGCAAAAAGGAGAGTTTTGGAAATTGTGATAATTAATGTTGGCTTATGCATAAAATCTCATTATTTTGTGGTGGCAAGTTGTAGTAGTCCTCACACATAGGCTGAGGACTCCTGGTGTGGGCTATTGTTACCATGGTTTGCTGATACCCTAGGTACCTGAAGGATTCTGTTCTCATCACTAAAGTAATTTATGTACTGTTTTCATCTGCATTAGCTATTTTGCATATGTGATCAATGAAATATATTTTAACCTTCAAAGCATTGTGAAATTCACTGTAGTTGTTTTAAACATTCTCTGAATCATTAGATTTGAGAGGACAACCTTTAATCTTCAAGGTGGGAAATAATCTTTCAAAAATCACATATTGACAATAAAAGGAGTCTACATACAGCTGTAAATGGGACTGTGACCTAAAGAATGCCTAGCAGCCGGGCATGGTGGCGCATGCCTGTAATCCCAGCACTCGGGAGGCTGAGGCAGGAGGATTGTTGTGAGTTCGAGACCAGCCTAAGCTACAAAGTGAGCTTAAGGCCAGCCTGAACTGCATAGTGAGACCCTGTCTCAAAAAGACAAAAAAAAAAAAAAAAAAAAAAAAAAAGAATGCCTAGCAATTCACGTGCACTCAGACAGGTTATGTGGATTTTTATTAACTTGAGGCATGTATTCATTTGGGTGTATGAGCATTTAGCAATTAATCATGGAATAATAACAAATGAAATCCTCCTCTCTGAGGAGTGAGCTGGCATTTGAGAGCTGAGGGCTTGCTATAGGTTATTTAGTTATCTTTTACTGATGAGAGAGTTAAAGTGCAAAGTCATGCTGAGAAGGCACACATTGTTTCTGACTCCTGTATCAATTATAATTTCCATTACCCGCCAAAGAAAATAATTCAAATTGTGAAAAATTACAAGTAATTAATTGTTCAAAACCATATGTACTCAGTTAAAGTAAGTAACTGAGTAAAGTAAGATAAGTTGATGACATGTGGTGCCTTGAACAGCAAGGGACATTTTTATATGCATCCCTGATGCACATATTCCTACTAAGAATATAATACTATGGTTACTCCTCTCTGTTTTAGAATCAACTTGTAATTGATTCCTTTTTCTTTTCACATTTCAACAAATTCATTTGCCTCTATTGCCTAGGAAAGACATAAAATATGCACAATTCTTTCATTTTTAGCCTTCTCCACATAAAGATAACTTTTTCCCAAGAGTATTACAATATTTAAGAACAAAATAAATATTGAAGTATGTTGATACCAATTATTTCTGTAATAACGATGTGACTAGTGCTATGAAAATCATGCCAAGATTTTTATTCTCATATTCTTTCCTGCTCATGTGCTTTTGAATCTGTTTAACATCTGGGTTCATGATAGAGCAAGACCCTGAAACTGAGAAAGGAAAAAAGGAGAAGAGTACACTCCTGGTATTGTTATGTTTCTTATTCCCTCACAAATGAAACTATGGTCTGTTTATTGAAACATTTTGATTAAGAAGATGGAAACACTGCTTTTCCTTATAGCTTGCAATGTGACATCGATACTAATAGTCTATGAGTTGTGATCTTGTTGAGAGCTTGACAAATACAGTTGTGTTTGGAAATAGTTCTTCATGAACAGCTTGCATTTGTGCACATTTTGCCAATGGAGGAAATGATTATGTTTGCTTGGTATTATCTTTTCAAGGAAATTCGTAAAGCACATTACTCTGGAGGATAATATCTCCTTATGAAGCATATGACAGATTTTTTTTACTATCCAATATGATAAAAATAATATTTTTTGAGGGACAGAGATTGGGATGGTTGGTTTGCATTTTATGAAAAGATTGGAGGTCACAAAACTTGGGATTCCTCAGCTATAATGTAAATCCATTGAATGTGCAGCATTTGCCCAGGTGCTCCAGGGATTTGGGGATTGAAGAAGTTTACACAACTTGAAGCTCATGTTGCCTGTTTACTTTTAAGATAAATTCTTTTGCCTCTCACCCAGAAGTGCTATTCCTTCTGCCATCATTCATGAAATAGTATTGAATACTCTGTTAATTTGCAAATAGAGTATAATCTTAGGCTTACAGTTCTGGGCAAGTTGTTCATTTACCAGCTGTCATGGTTACTTTATTCTCATTGCTGGGACAAATTGCCAGACATCCAGAATAGGAAGAGTTTATTTAGCTCACAGTTTGTGCAGGTTTCAGTCCATAATTGGCCGGCTCCAAAATAGGGTGAGACATATGGCAGAGAGCACAGTTCATGGGAGTGGAAAATAGCAGAAGCAACAAGAGCAAAAAGTGAGGAGCAGGAGAGAAGGGGAGCCCTCTTTCCCCTCCTTTACAGTGTTCACAGGATGCCCACTCAAGGGTGGGTCTGGACCTTGCACTTATTAACCCAGCATTGGACCATGAATCAGTCAAATGACTGATGGTGATTGCATGGTGGGACATCTAGACACCAACTATAATACCAGAAAAGGCTCACATTTTCCAGGGCATTTAGTCATCATAGAAGGAGCAGGTTCTTGTTTTTCAGAGAAATAAAACTGGAGACATTATTCCCTTTGACCAAATGCTAAAACATAATATTAAAATGTATGCACATTTCTAGGGTTTGGAGACAGCATGACTCATGACTGAAAATAGGTTATGATAAAGTTCAGGCCACAAGTAGCCAAAGCAATCATGAACAAAGAGAACAAAGCAGGAAATATTATACTACTTGATTTCATAACATACTACAAAGTTATGATAATTAAAACAGCATGACATTGGCATAAAAGTAGACCAAATGGAAAAGACTATAATATAGACACAAATCTACATATACAGGGAACTTATTTTTTTGACAAAGTTCAAAGAAGAAGCATTTGAAAAAAGACTGTCTTTTCAATAAATGGTGCTTGGAAAAATGGAAATCTGTATGCTTAATATTAAAACTCAATCCTTGTCTATATTTAGTTACAGAAATCAACTGAAAATGTATTCAGTACCTGAATATAAGAAGTCACAAAACTACAACAGAAAAGTAGGAGAAATGCTTTAAGACACTGATACAGGCAAAGCTTTTTTGATAAGAACTCAAGTACATGAAACAAAAGCAAAAATAGGCAAATAGACAAACAAATTGCACCAAAATAAAAAAGACTAAAAGAAATAATGGAGATGATAAAATGCACAGGACAGAAGAAAAAATTTGTAAATTATATCTTTGACAAGGGTTTACTGGCTAGAATATATAATAAATTCAAGCAATATAATATCAAACTCCTATGAAATAATACAATTAACAATGTAAAACAGATCTAAATAGACATTTTTAAAAGAAAACATACAATGACCAACAACTACCTGAAAAATAAATGTTCAGCACTGACAATTAAAAAATCAAATTCAAATCAAAATCACAGTGAACAAGATGGGTAAGGCAGGGATCCAGAGAAACATCAGCAGGTTTTTGAAACTAGCAGTTAATTGGTAGGATTCTCACCCTGACTAACTATATATGCTGATACCTGTAAACCAAGCAACTTCACTGAAGATAGCAGTGTGTAATAGAAGGGTCATGCTTGGAAGGCCTGTCATTCTGGACTTCTAAATATGTACTGATTGCCATGATTTACCAATTACTGCCATGTCTCACAAGTGAATGCTTTTTTTTTTTTTTTAAGGGTAATAAATGAAAAAAAGGGAAAAGAACAAAAATGTCACAGGATTGTCCTGCTACAAGGTTGTTTATGGTTAGATTTCTAAATTTCTATGTAAACATATGTGTTTATTTCTATTTTTTAAATCTTTTTTCCCCTCATATTCTGTAAGGATGTAACACTTGGTGGAAAATACTTGTTCCACGTTACGCCTAAGATGTTTGATATTTAGACAGATAGTTATGGTAAACTGAACTGCATGTATTGCAGGGTAATAATTAGCTTCTCTTCTGGAGGGTTAACAACCTATCAGCTTCTCTTCTGGAGGGTTAACAACCTAAGTTTTCAGATCAAAAATTGGAGAAATGGAAGGGCTGAAGGGTCCACTAATATTTTTGCCTTAGCCTTTCAAGGTCAGTGAAGACTCAGGACATAGAAGAACCTATATGGTAACATCCTATAACTCAGTGATGCCCCAAATTTTCTGATCAAGGAGATTATGGAGCCAAGAGCAACATGATCAATGATGTAGACTGTGCCTATGGAGAGTCACAGGGAGAGAAAACATTCTCTCAGGCTTTCACAGAGAGCAAATTGATTAAGCAATGGCCATGACACTGACAAAGGATCTATAAACTGTGGTACAGAGTTACAGGATGAATCCTGAGGGTACTTGACTAACCTCATCAGTTATAAAAGTTATATTTCTTGTTATAGAGGTCTTGTGTAATCTTGGTCTTATCCATCCAGAAAAGTATGTAAAGGAGGTATATGCTCAAATCAACATTTTATGATATTGACAGTCCTGTGGATAACCCACTACTATTTTAGACTGCTGAACTGTGTTGGATTGTTTTGCTGAATTCACAGACCTATAATGTTTATATGGCATTGGAATGCCCATTCCTGACAGGACTAAACAAAAAAAGGGGATACAAAGGAAGGACCATTTTGTATCTGTATATACAGAATAGTTAGGATAGATATACAATTACTTTTGCTTAATTCTATGAGAAGAAAGATTTGTGCTAATAGTGTTTGGACAGGATATCCTGTCTGCATCTTACACTATAGATAACTGCTAAGAATGTAACAATGTACAACATATTAATTATTTAAACTGTTCTATTAATCAGTTTGAGACTGTTTCATTGCTATTTGTTTCTCAATAAAATAAAAAAATAATAAAAAACAACCACAGTGAAATATCAACTAATTCCTGTCATAGTGAATATTATTTAGAAAAGAAAGACAATGAGTGCTAGTAAAGCTGAATACAACCCCTTTCACATTGTAGGTGGCAATGTAAAGTAATACAGCCATTATAAAAAACAGTATGCAAGTTCCTGAAATGATTAGAGGGCCTGCCAAATGAATCAGGAACCTAACTACTCCGTATACATCCAAACAAAATGAAGTCAACATTTCAAAGAGGAATCTGTACTCCCCTGTTCATTAAAGCACTATTTACAAAGTCAAGAAATGCAATCCTGGTGAAAATTCCATTAGTATAATCTCAAAGATCTACAGAAAACATAACTAAAGTTCATCTGGAACCAGAAAAGACACAGAATGTCAAAAGCAATCTTGTGCAACAAAGGTCAGGAAGGAAGCATCACAGTCTCTGACCTAGAATTACATTACAAAGCTACTGGGAAGCTGGGCGTGGTGGCACATGCTCGTAATCCCAGCACTCAGCGGGCTGAGACAGGAGGATTGTCATGAGCTTAAGGCCAGCCTGAACTGCATAGTGAGACCCTGTCTCAAAAAGACAAAAAAAAAAAAAAAAAAAAAAAAAACCTACTGGGAAAAAATCAGCATAATACTGGCATAAAAACAGATTTGAGGGCCAGTGAAAAAAGTTAGCAGTCTAAGTGCCTGCTTTGGCAAGCACAGGGACCAGAGTTCAATCCCCAGTCCCACACACCACACAGGCCTCATCCCTGGAGCCTTCTGAGCTGAGAAACAATTCCTGGCATGGTGGCTCATGCTTGTAATTCCAGCACTGGGGAGGCTGAAAATAGCAGGATCACTATGAGTCTGAGCTGCACAGAGAGACCCTGTACCAAATACACAAAATGAAAAAGAAAAAAGAAATTAAAAACTAACAACCAAAAATAACAAAACAAAAGACAGATGTGAGGGTCAATGAAATAGATTAGGGAATATAGACACAGCTATAAACACACTAAAACACTATCTTTGATGAAGAGGACAAGCAAATTCACTGGAGAAACACAGCCTCTTTAATAAATGATGTTGCAAAAACTGGCTGTCCACATACCAAAGCGTAAAATTAGACCCATGTCTATAATCATGCACTATACTAAAGTATAGTTAAGATAAATAAAAAAATTAAATATTAAAACAGAAACACTAAATATCCCAGAGGACAATGTAGGTAGAAGTTTAAAGATATAATAGAAGGTAGAGAGTTCATGGACAAAAAAAAAAGGGAAATACTTTAGAGAATAAACAACTGGGTTCTCATCTTTTTAAGAAGTTTCTTCATGTCTAAAAAATTGCCAACAGAATAAAAATAAAACCCACGTATTGAAAAACTTTTAGCAAACTATCCCTCCTACAAAGATCTTCTATCTAGAACATATAAAGAATAAAAAAAAAAAAATCAGGTTCCCCATATTCAAAGACACAGTACAAAAATGGACATCTGAGATGGATACACACTTTTCAGATGAAGAAATACAAATGGAAAATAAATATATGAAAAAAAAGTTTAACATCATTGGTCATTTGAGAAAAGTAAATTAAAATAACACTGAGATTCCATCTCACCCCAGAAAGAATGTCTATCATCAAAAAGTCAACAATAACAAACACTGGAGGCTGATGTGTGTAAAAAGGAAATCTCAACTGTTGCTGGGAGTGCAGATTGGAACAACCACTATGGAAATCAGTGTGGTGATCCCTCAAAAAGCTAGGATTGGGGCCAGGGAGATGGCTCAGTAGAATAAACGCTTCCCTGGCAAGCACACGGGCCTGAGTTCAACCCTCAGTTTCAACAGCAGCAGAAGTAGCAGCAGCAGCAGCAACAACAACAACAAAGCTAGGATTGGAGATGTCATTCAACCCTGATATTCCCCTCCTTGGGTTCTTGTTCAGAAGAACTGAAGATATTATACCACAGCAATATATATGCACTCATGTTTATAGCAGCACAATTTGTCATAGCTAAGACTTGGAAGCAAATGCTCATCAACTGAGGAATGAACAAAGAGGATGTGGTACTTTTACACAGTGGAGTATTATTCAGCTATAGAACAAGATAAATTTGAGGCTGTTATAGCTAAATGGATGCAACTAGAGACCATACTCTTAAGTGGAATAGATCAGATCATATGTGCATACATCATATTGTCTCCTTAGTGTAATAACCTGAAAGATTAAATAAAATCTGAAAGGTACAATAGATACAGCGAAAGGGAATGAATCTATTTGAGGGGAAGGAATTATTGAGATGAGAAGGATAGGAGAAGGATTGCAGGAAAGAGATATATCTACGTATGTGTGGAGGATGACTTTGATAATTGTACTGTGGGTTTCTGCTGGTCTATGGAAAGAAGCAGTTAATGCTTATATTTTTGTTTTCTTCTTTAGATTTTTTCCTCTTTCTCTCTTGTTAATTTCTTATAATCTTTCCTTCTCTCTCTCTCTGTCTCTCTCTTACAAATTTGCAAGTATATATCTGGTCATTTGTATAACAAAATTGGAAACAACACTATGAAACCTTCTGAATTCGTCTTATTTTGTTTAGTTAAATTTTGTTTCATTTCTAATTTTAAAATTACTATTCTGTATTCTCTTTAAAAATTAAACTTAAAAAATTGAATAATATTGAAAAAGAGAAATGGAAATGCCCAGATGTCCATTGACTGTTGAGTGGATAAAGAAAATGAGGTAGATATATACAATGCAATACTATTCAGCCATAAAAGGAGTGAAATCCTGCTATTTGTGACAAGATGGGTAAACTGGAGATCTTCTATTAAATGAAATAAGGCAGAGACAGAAAGTTAAGTACCACATGATCTGTCATATATGGAACCATTTTTTAAAAATATCATAATAGTTGAGAGTATAATCGTGCTTAATAAAGCCAGACAGAGGAGGAAAAGGAAAGAGAAACAGGAAAATATTGATTAAGGTATTTTAGGTTACAGTTAAACAGGAGAAAGTAGTTCTGTTTTTGTATGGAATACTAAGGTGATAACAGATGATAATATATTACATACTTTTTTTTAAAGCTGGAAGAAAGGAATTTGAATATTTTAACCATCAAGAGGTAATACCTCTTGTTATTAACTGTTGTTTGAGGAGATAGATATGCTTAACCTGATTTGAACATTATACAATGTATAGCATCACTTCATACACTATAAATATGTACACTTTTATGTAACAGTTAAAAATATCAGTTTTTAGAAAATGGAGATTAGGGAACTTATAGGTAACAAATTTCTCTACATTTTTAGGAGAGAAGGTTTGGCCTTAAATCTTGTTTGTTGAGATGCGGGTCATTTCTGAAACTATATGTGATTAAGTAGTTTAGGAATTTTTGGGAATAGTTTTTGAGAAGGGAAAGAATTTGGAAAGGTTTGGACATGCAAGCTGAAAAAGTAGAGCTGAATACCTCATTAACTGAACTTGATGAAAGATTGTGGTTAGAGCTCAGAAGACCAGAATGCTGACAGAAATTTTGCTGGTAAATACTAGACTTGGAGGGCCAGTGAGATAGCTCAGTGGACTAAATGCTTCCTTAGGCAAGCATAGGGGCTAGGTTTCGATCCCTGGCCACCACATGTCATGTTGGCCCCACCCACCAGGCATGCTGAGCTGCTGATGGAGTCCAGGTGTTGTGGTGTAGGTTTGTAATTGCAGCACTAGGGAGGCTGACAACAGGAAGATCATTATGAGTCTGAACTGTGTAGCGAGATCCTTCACACACACACACACACACACACACACACACACACACACACACACACACACACAAGCTAGGCTTGAGAGGTTTGTTTCTACTGGAAGAGACTATATTAGCTGTTGGACTCCAGGAAATGTATGTTATGCCTTGGCATAAAATTTGTTAGCATTCCATCCATTTCCAGAGAGCTTGCCTAAGACTGAGATTAAGGGTGGTGAACTAACCTAGCAAAAGAAATTTCAAGACAGTCAAATGTTGAGGCAGTGGCATGGCTCCTGCTAGGGCTTTTAGCAAGGATCCAAGAAGATTGATTTAAAATATTTTTAATTTGGCCAGAAAGGCCAAAGGAAATCTGTTAACCACAAAGATAGATTAGAGGAGATTTTGATTGCTTTGAGAAAGAGGAGGAAGAAATGACAGTCTAAAGGTATCACAAGAAGCAGCTGGACTCCATTCTTTGCCTCCCTCCTCAAACTAGTGAAAGTGAAAGACTTTGCTTTGATAAGAGACTCTCAGAGCAGTGTGTTCCAGAATGGCATTGACCTAGCGAAGTTGTTTACAAGTGCTCAGCCCCTACAGCCAAGTGGGAAGGAAGCCTGCTTATTCCTGCTGGCAGTCATCCACATGGTGCCAGGTTTGGGTGCCTACAGAATGCAAGTGTTGTTGGATCAGACAGGTTTCCACTCAGATTGCAGGAAGAGGGGTTTTGAAACTGTCTCATTGCTATTTGCTTCTCAATAAAATTAATAAAAAATAAAATAAAAATGAAACAAAAAAAAGAAAAAAAGAAAAAAAAAGGATTTCAGGAGGAGGGTTGGGAGGATAGGCAGTATGCCCCTAGGAGGGCAGTGTGTGAAACTGCAAGTCTGAGGACAAGGCACAGCAGAGACCCCAGAAGGTTGAAGAATCCAAGATTACAGCATATCCAAGGAGAGTGGCAAGGAATGAACAAATCCAGCCAAAGAAATCATGAAACTACAACCCCTGGCACTGCCATGGAGTTTAAAACTTGTCACAGACTTCCAGAATGCTAGAAGTAGAATTGAAGAATTCAAATGTGCCCTGGTGGCATTTGGTCTTGTTTTGTTTGTATCTTTTGCTATCTCTCTCATTGCAATGGAAATATCTATCTTGTGCCACTGGATGTTAGAAATGTTTAGCTTCCTTTTCAGTAGTACAAGGGCATGTAGCTAAGAATCTGCCTTAAATCTCAGAAGAGACTTTGCCTTGGACCCTTTAGCAATGTTGGAAGTACTGTGAATATGGAAAATCTTGGAGATGGACTAAATGTCTTTTGCACAAAGAAATGTGTGTGCTTCTTTGTGAAGCAGGGGTGAAACATTATGTTTTTAACTTGTGTTTAGATGTCCCTTCAGAGATTCATGCAGTCATAGATGGGCCATTTTAAGTGGTGGCTGGATGTAGAGTATGTGATGCTGGGACTGGTTCAATGCGAGGATCAAGGGTTCTAAGAACAAGGGTATGAGTGCTACTTGCCCTAAGTGGCCTGGATTAGATAAAAGGGGCTGAAAGATCCTGATAAGGGCCCTTGCTTATTTTGCTACCTAATGAACTTTCTCCACATCACCCTGTCTTGCAGCCAACCAATTAAGGACTAACACCTCTACAAATTGAGCTTCATACAATTTCATCCATTAACTTTTTTTTTAATTTTTGTTTTATTGAAGTACAAATATAAATGAGACAGTTTTAAGATACCTTGACAAAATGGATTTGATAAATTAATACATTGCAAACTGTTTTCATAATGTTTCGGTATCATAGAAGGTGCATACATGATATTATGCTTACAGACATTATTATAGCATATGACTCTTTATCAGGAAAGAAAGTGTAGCTGTTTGCGTATCTTATTTTTTATACCTGAATTACATCAAAGATTCAATAATTAATACTTTTTACCTTGTTATTTTCCTAGTAGTTGTCCATAGTACTAGAAGCTGACATAATATCCTGTCCAACCACCATTAGTGCAAATCTTGCCTCATAAGATTACATAGAAGCACAGCGTTATCTATCCCAACTGTACTGTCCATACACACATGTCATGATTCCTCCTTTCTATACCCCTTCCTTTGTCTACACCTGTCAGAGATAGGCACTCCATTGTCATTCAACGAACTTAGGTGCTTGAACTCAACAACGCAATCCAACACAGTCCAGCATTCCACTACAATAGTGAGTTATTCAAAGAAGTTGTTGACCATAGCCATTTAGAGCTCAGCTTAATATTGTGGCCCCGTGTTATATACTTCATTTTTATACTTTTCTGCTGGATGGTTAAGACCTAGTTAGAGAAAGACTTATATACCAACACATATACTTTATGTTTCTTATGAGGTCAGTGAAGCCCTCTCAAGGTTTATCTTGTAGTCTTGTACCTTGTTCTGTAGATCCTTTGTCTGTGTCACCCATGTGGATGTTCACGGCCAATGCTTGACTAG
This sequence comes from Ctenomys sociabilis, assembly GCA_004027165.1. Taxonomy (NCBI): domain Eukaryota; kingdom Metazoa; phylum Chordata; class Mammalia; order Rodentia; family Ctenomyidae; genus Ctenomys; species Ctenomys sociabilis. The sequence goes on from PVKA01025225.1 coordinate 20,253, forward strand.
TTTGCTCTCTGTGAAGCCTGAGAGAAAGTTTTCTCTCCATGTGACTCTCCCCAGGCAAACTATACAACTTCGATTGCTTTCCGCTGTGGCTCCATAGTCTCCTTGTTCAGAAAATTTGGAGGTCAACTGAGTTTCATGATGTTGTAGTACAGGTTCTCCTATGTCCTGAGTCTTTGCTGACCTTGAAAGGCTAGGGCCAAAATGTTGGCTGGCCTTGTGGCTCTTATATTTCTCCAACTGTGATCTGTGAACTTAGGCTGTTAACCATCTAGAAGAAAAGCTGATTAGGATCCTGCAGCATATGCCATTCACTTTGCCTTATCAGACCCAATTGATTTTAGTTGTTGTACATTTCCTTTTGTACTTATGCTTTTCGCTTCTTATACTACAGAGATTTTACGATATTTACACATGTGTGTCTGGTTTATTTCACTTATGAGAATATGTTCAAGTGGCATCCACTTCAGTATAAATGCTTTAAGCTCATCATTCTTAATAGCTGAGTAATACTCCATTATATAGAAATACCACATCTTTTTCAACCATTAGTCATGTGATGGACATCTTGGTGGTTTCCAACATTTTGCTATCACACATTGTGCTGCTACAAACAAAGATACACATGTATCACTATGATACAATGTTTTCAGTTCCTCTGGGAAAATTCCCAGTATGGGGATAGCAGGCTTGAATGGGATTTCTAGTCCTACTGTTTTGAGGAGTCTCCACACTGACTTCCACAATGGTTGAACATTCCCACCAGCAGTGGAGAACTGTTCCCTTTTCCCCACAACCTCTCCAACATTTGTTGTTGGTTGATTTCCTTATGATAGCCATTTTTTCTGGAGTGAGATGGTATCTCGGTGTTGTTTTTATTTGCATTTCACGGATGACCAGTGATGTGGAGTATTTTTTTATATATCTATTTGCTTCTTTAATTTTGTCCTCTGAGAAGTATGTATTCATCTCAGATGCCGATTTATGAGTTGGGTCTTTAAATTTAAGGGCCTTGTTATATCTTAGTTCTTTATATATTCTAGACAGTAGACGTCTGTCTGATTGGTTATTAGTTAGGATTTTGTTAAAATTTGTGGGTTGTTTTTTCACTCTGTTGACAATTTCTTTTGACATGTAGAAGCTCATTAAGAAGAGTTGATCCCAGTTGTTGATTCTTTCAAGTGCTTCCCGTGTGAATATATGTTTGTTCATGAACTCTTTACCAACCCCTATGTCTTCAAGAGTTCCTCCTACTTTCTCTTCCAGGAGATTGAGTGTTTCTGTTTTAATTTTCAGATCTTTAATTCATTTTGACTTTAACTAGGTGAATGGTGATACAGCAGGGTCAAGATTTAGTTTTTGGCATGTAGAAAGCCAAGTTTTCCAGCACCATTTGTTAAAGAGGCTATATTTCTTCCAGTGATCTTGTTTAGCCCCTTTGTCAAAGATCAGATGGCTGAATGTGATTGTAGATGCCTCTGCATCTTCTAATTTATTCCACTGATCCTCAGGTCTATTTCGTTGCCAATACCATGTTGATTTGATCATAGTGGCTTTGTAGTATAATTTGAAGTCAGGAATTGTGATGCCTCCTGCCTTGTCTTTATTGGCCAAGATTGCCTTTGCTATTCTAAGTCGTTTGTGGTTCCAAATGAATTTTAGGAATGATTCCTCTAGGTCTGGGAGGTATGTTGGTAGCAGTTTGATAGGGATTGCATTAAATGTGTACAGCAATGTTGGGAGTATGGCCATCTTCACGATGTTGGTTCTTCCTATCCAGGAGCAGGGAATATCTTTCCATTTTCTGAAATCCCGTATAATACCTTTTCTTAGGGTGTTGTAATTTTCCCTAAAAAGATCTTTGACTTCCTTGGTTAAGTGAATCCCAAGGTATTTCATTTTCCGCGGTGCTACTGTAAAAGGTATTGTTTCTATTGTTTCCCTTTTAGAGTGCTTGTTATCTTGTAGAGGAATGCTATTGACTTTTGAGTATTGGTTTTGTATCCTGCTATGCCACTGAATTTCCCTATCAGTTCTAGTAGCTTCTTGGTGGAATTTTTGGGGTCTTCCGAGGAAAGTATCATGTCATCTGCAAATAGCGATAATTTAACTTCTTCTTTACCTATTCTTATTCCCTTTATTTCTCCCTCTTTTCTAATGGCGGTTGCTAAGGATTCGAAGACTACATTGAATAGGAGGGGTGATAGAGGACATCCTTGTCTTGTACCTGATTTAAGAGTAAAAGATTTCAGGTTTTCCCCATTTAGGATTATATGAGCTTTTGGGTTGTCATAGATGGCTTTTATCAAGTTAAGATAGAGTCCATCTATTCCAATTTTCTGTAGGACCTTGAACATGAATGAGTGATGGACTTTGTCAAAGGCATTCTCTGCATGAATTGAGATGATCATGTGGTTTTTAGATTTCAGTCTATTAATATAGTGTATTACATTTATAGATTTTCTAATATTGAGCCATCCATGCATCCCTGGGATGAATCCTACCTGGTCATGGTGTATGATCTTCTTGATGATTTGCTGTATTCTATTTGCCAGGAATTTGTTGAGTAATTTTGCATTCATGTTCATGAGGGAGATTGCCCTGTAGTTCTCCTTTTTGGTTTTGTTTTTCTTAGCTTTGGAATCAGTATTATACTTCCCTCCAGGAATGATTTTGAGAGGACTGTTTCCTTTTCAATTTCATGGAAGAGTTTGTGGAATGTGGGGATTGTATCTTCTATAAATTTCTTGTAGAATTCAGCTGTGAATCCATCAGGACCTGGACTTTGTTTTGTTGGCAAGCTTTTTATTATATTTCATGTTTCATTGGCTGTTGTTGATTTATTGGGAATTGTTATATCTTCTTGATTCAGTTTCGGTAATATGTACCTTTTGAGGAATCTGTCCATTTCTTCTGTGTCTTCTATTCTGTGAGTGTAAAGATTTTCAAAGTAACTACTGATAGTCTTCTGAATTTCCACTGGGTCTCTTTTGATTTCAACCTTTTCTTTCCTTATTGCTTATAATTGAATTTTTTTCTTTACTCTTTTTGATGGTATTACCTAGGGGCTTCTCAATTTTATATAGTTTTTCAAAGAACCAACTTTTTGATTTGTGGATTCTTTGAACTATTTTGTTCATCTCAATTGAATTAATTTCTGCTCAGATCTTTATGATTTCTTCCTGTCTTTGCGCTTTGGTTTTTATTTGCTCTTCTGTTTCTAGTTGTCAGAGGTGCAACATTAAGGTGATATTTTGTTCCCTTTCTGGTTTCGTACTGTGTGAGTTCATAGCTATTATTTTCCCTCGAAGAACTGCTTTCATCGCATCCCATAAATTCTGGTTAGTTGTACTTGAATTTTCATTGAATTGTAGATATTGTTGACTTGTTTGTTTAATTTCTTCTGCAACCCATTGATTGCTGAGTAGGTTGTTGTTTAGTTTCCATGAATTTAGTGGGTTTTTCTGGTTTCTTTTGTCATTTATTTCCAATTTCATTGCATTGTGGTCAGATATTATGCATGGGATAATTTTTATTTTCGTGCATATACTTAGGCATGACCTCTGGACTAGTACGTGGTCTATTTTGGAAAATGACCCGTGTGCTGCTGAAAATAAAATGTGTATTCAGCTGTGGTTGGGTGGAACACTCTGCATATGTCCTCAGCTCCATTTGTTCCAAGCTCTGGTTCAGTTCTGCTGCTTCCTTGCTAATTTTTTATCTGGTTGACCTATCTTTTTGAGATAAGTGTATGTTAAGGTCTCCTGTTAAGGTTGTGTTCTTAGACATTAAGTTTTTCATGTCCCTTAAGATTGTTTTACATAGGTGGGTGCTCTTGTGTTTGGTGCATAAATATTTATGGGGGTTACTTCTTGCTCTTGAGTTTTTCCCCTGACCAATATATAGTGGCCTTCTTTGTGTTGTTCGATCATTATTGGTTTGAAGTTGAGACTGTCAGAGAATAGAATTTCTACTCCTGCTTTTTTCTATGGTGCCGGGGCATGTAGTATTGTTTTCCATCCTTTGACTTTGAGCCTATGAATGTCCTTTTGATTGAAGTGTGTTCCTTGTATACAGCATATTGTTGGGTTTTGTTTTGTCCTAATCCATTGTACCAGTCTATTTCTCTTAATTGGAGAATTGAGTCCGTTTACATTGATGGTTATATTTGAAATGTGCTGACTTATGTTTGTCACGATATTTGCCTGGTGTTGATTACTCCTTTGTAACCTGTGTTTAATATTCTGTCCTGTTTAGTGGGTTCCTTCCATTATCATTCACGGAGTTCAGGTCATTTTGGTCTTTCTCTAGAGCATGTTTAAGTAGCCTGTGTAGGGATGGCTTTTTCATCATGAAATTCTTTGGTTGTTCTTTGTCGTGGAAGTATTTCACTTCTCCATCAACCTTGCAAGAGAGTTTTGAAGGGTATAATAGTCTGGGCTAGAATTTGTTTTTGTGTAGAACTTGAAGAACTCTGCCCCATGCGCTCCTTGCCTTCATTGTTTGTGTAGAGAAGTCGGCTGTAATTCTGATGGTTTTCCTTTGAATGTGAGCTCCTTCTTCTATCTAGTAGCTTTCAGTATATTGTTTTTGTGTTGGATTTCTGGGATCTTATCTATTATATGTCTCGGTGTGTTTCTTCTTGGGTTGAAGGTATTTGGTGTTCTGTATGCTTTGCTGATCTGAATGTTTTATTGTTTCCTCAGTTTGGGAAGTTTTGCACGATTATTTCTCCCCAAATTCTTTTTATGTCATTTGTATTGACTCCTTCATTCTTGTTGATATCAATTATTCTCACATTGTTCATCCTGGCATTATCTTGCAGGTGATGGATCATTTTTTCCTGCATTCTCGTTGTTTTTAAGAGATCTTTTCTCACCTTTTCACTAGCTGCTCTGGCATCTTCAAGACCTGAAACTCTGTCTTTGCTTTCACTCAGACGGTTTTGTAGACTCGTGATTGCTATTTTTAGTTCTTCTATATCTCTTTGACTGTGTTCTATTTCTTTTCTGTATTGCTCATTCAAGGAATCCATCATATATCTGATCTTCTCAATTGTTTTATCCATGTCTTCTTTAGAGGTAGTTATTAATTCTTTTTCTGCAATGTTTTGTCCAAGTTGGGTTTCCTCTGTATATTTCTGGGCTTCTTTGTGTATTTCAGATGCTATGCCTTCAAAATGTTCTTTTTTGATTTCAGAACTTATTTCTGCTTTGAGTTCCTCATGATTTTTCTGCTGGTGTTTCTTTGCTTCAGATGCTGTTAATTCATATATATCAGCTGGAATAGTACTCTCTGCACTTGTTCTGGGTGAGCATAGTTTTTCCACTCAATGTTTCTGGAATTCATTATTTATTTCAGATACTATGTATTCAGATATTTCTTTTTTAATTTGGGGAATTACTTCTCGTTTTATTTCCTCTATAGCTTTATGCTGTTGTTCCTTTGCTTCTGTATCTGTTAATTCATTCATTGCAGCTGAGCTAGTGTCCTCTGCCCTTCCTGATGGACTCGAGGTCTGGGATTGCATTTTCCCCCTTCTCTTTGTCATTTTGTATAGCACTGACTTTGGCCTTTGGTATAGAGCTTTGGTGAAGCTATAACCTTAGCTTGTTTTGAGATTCGGGTGCCAGTCTATTAAGTTTAAGATTATCCAGGTACCCCTATCCTGGATCTAGCTATTGTCTTTAGTTCCTTTTTTGCTGCAGCTCGTTTGGTTCCCCTCTGTTGGTTCCCGGGTCAGCCCTTCTGTGTCAGGCAGGTCGTTCCCCAGGTGGGCTGGCCTGGGCTTTGGTGGGCCTTCTGGGATCACAAAAGGATAGTGGATGATCTTATTCACTGAGTAGGCTGTACTGGGTCGGTCAGCCTGTGCTGGGTCCAGGTCTACAGGCCATAACCCAAGAAGGCTGGGAAAGGTCCCTCTGGTGCAGTGGGATTTGAGCCCTCACTCACAGGCCAGGCTGTGCTGGCTTTCTGTCCATGGCATGGGACCGAGAATTGCTGAGAAATGTCCCTCCAGTGTGGCAGGCTTGGAGTTCTTACTCCAGGCCGACCTGCACTGGGTCTGGAGCTGTACGGTGGGACCGGTAATCACCTGGAAATGTTTCTCTGGCACAGTGTGCCTGGAGCTCTCACCGAGACACGGGGTGTGGGGGGCAGGGAATCCCTGGGAAATGTCTCTCTGGTTCAGCGAGCCTGGAGTTCTACACTCACTGAACTTTGCTGCCCAGAGAATCGGGGAAATTCCCACTCGTTCATTGGGCTTTAGGGCAGGGGTCCAGGGAGGTGTTTGTGAGTTGGTCCTGAGGTTTCAGACCAGTTACTGGCTTGGAGGACTTGGGGGCAGGGATCTGGATAGCGCACGTGGGAAGACTCCAATGGCTCTCCCTCAGACTCACCACACTCTCACTGATCTGGGAAGCCTGGTGAGTTGTGCAAATTTCCACTCACTGGGAGAGCTTGGGGCAGGATCCAGGAGGTCGCTGGAGTCCACTGCACTCTCTCTGTCCGGTCACTGGGGCTGGGCAGGCATGGGTGGGATCGAGGAGGATGCCAGAGTCGGCCGCGCTGTCTCTGGCCTGTCACTGGGGCTGCCATCCATTAACTTTGAGTGTTGCGTATTTTTCTTAGAAAAATACAAGTAGCTAAGACTCTGCATTTTAGCTTGGCAGAGCTAAAGACAACCAAAGATGGAATGTCCACCAGAATTTCAGCAGTGTTACAGTTAACAGCTGAGACATCCAATGGGATAAATTACAGACCCCACCCCACCTGGACAGAGGACTCTCATCTGCAGCTGACCTAGAACATTTTCCAAACCACTTTTCAAAGCCACCTCCTACATGGGAGATGTTCTCCTTTCTATCATAAATCATTTGTCATCTAGGACTAAGAAGCACAAAGAAGACAGAAGATAGATATTGGCTTGGACTGTTTGTAATGGAGTTCAATAGAAACCACCTTTAATAGTGTCAGATTGTTGTGCTACCCCCAGGCCAACTTTAGAACATGATTAGAATGCTAAAGAATAAGAAAATATAGCATTTACTAGTTGTCAGTGGCTCAACTACCTACTTGAAAGACTCTTTAACCAATTACATGCTCAGTAAAGATGAGTATTCATTTTATAGCAGTTATGTGGCAGAGCACACAAAAAGATGAAAAAAAAATGAAGAGTCCAGTCCTGAAGAGTGACACAAAGTCATAAAGTTCTTACAACTTGTAACTTCAGTGTTAGCCAACAGGTTCCCTTTTAAGTCATAATTCAAGTAGTCCATTCAGCATGTTGGATGGCAATAAAAAGGTTCCAATTAAAGTTTTGTACTCACAAGTTATTTCTTGAATATGAGCAGCATATTCGGTTTTATTCAAAATTATATTTTAAAGTTGTGAAAATATTTTCTGGGATTTTAAGCATAACGGAAAATTCAAAACAAAAAGTCAGTAAATGTTCATTTGTGCATTATTTACACATGTGGCCTTCACTAAGCAATCTGCATAAACTGCATCTAACAGCTATTTAAACAATTTGGAAAACTCTCTCTCATGCTCATGTTTTAGGCACTTGAGAGTCATAGGTACTGTTATGGTTTATGTCTAGATATCCTCCCAAAACCTCATGGGGTGGGCTTCTACAGGTGTGATAAACTCATGGTCTAATGCTGGGACCATGGGTGTGAGGGCTATGGCTGGGCTGGGGAGGATAACCTGAGTGCAGTATAAGTAAGGGAGAGAGACTTGCTGCCTCTGCCACTGCTGCTACTGCTCCGCCCCCCCTTTTTTTGCTGTTTTTCCTGCTGTGAACTGCTGCCTTCTACCAGCTGAGTATGTATTGAAATTTTCTCAAACTGAGTCAAATAAAAGTTAGCTTTCTTAACTTTGGGTTCTGGATATTTCAGTAATATAGGTACTGAAAAATTTTCTTCACTATCTGGGTTATTGTACTTGACCTTTATGATCTGAAAATTTTCTGGCTTCCCTGCTGTTAGGCTCTCCTGATTTGGTCTCTGCCTCTCTGTAGTGCAGCATATCCAGAAGCCTTTAACTTGATGTATAGTAGATACGTTTTTTTGGTAAAATATGTCCATGAAAGCTGTAATAAATCAATAGTCAGCTGGACATAGCAGCGCATGCCTGTGATTGAAGTACTTGGGAGACTGAGGTAGGAAAATTGCTGTAATTCAAGGCCAGCCTGGGTTACATAATGAGTTAAAAGGTTACTTGAACTACATGGTGAGACAAGACCATGTCTGTCTGTCAGTCAGTCAGTCTGTCTGTCTGTCTGTCTGTCTGTCTGTCTGTCTCTCTGTCACACACACACACACACACACACATACACACAAATAAATAAATGGTCAGAAAGCAGCAAGTTGTATTTTTCTATATAGAACGTAGTATTTGAAAATTATGTTCACAGAATTTGAAAATTCTATGCATTTGGCATAGAATGAATTTAAGTTTAGTTAGCAATCTAGCATGAAAGAAATAATATAACTACCATAAGTTCTATGATTACTTTGAATATTAAATTTATAATGAAAGTCTTATGTGCAAAAAAATAATATCTAGCCAGTAATTAGAAAGTAATGTTCCATATGTAATATTATGAATTTAACAACTTGAAAGTAATATAAATCAGCAAAAAGAGTTGTGCCTCAAATGTTTAGCCTGCTTAAATATAGGAAAGGTGTAGGGGATAATTTGTTTGAATCATATATCATTTCAAAAACATTTGAATTATTCTTGAATCTCTGGCCTGTGTATAATAAACAAAATAAAATAAATAACACAGAAGTATTTTTTAGAAGATAAATATCATTGTTTTCAATGAATATGATTGCTTATCTTGAAAACAGATGAGATCTCGCCCATGTCCGCCCAGCCCCAGAGACTGGCCAGAGACAGCGCGGCCAACTCCGCCATCCTCCTACATCCTGCCCCCGCCAGCCCAGCCCCAGAGACTGGCCAGAGACAGCATGGCCGATTCCTCCATCCCGCCTGCACCCGCACCCGCAAAGCCCCAGAGACCTCCTGAGACAGCAAGACCCACGCCAGCAGTCTACTCGATCCGCCCACGCCGCCCAGCCAGAGACTGGCCTGAGACAGTGGCAGACTCCAGCAGCCTCCTGGATCCCGTGCCAAGCTCTCCCAGCAAGAGCGAATTTACAGGACTCACCAGGCTTCCCAGATCATTGAGAGTGTGATGAGTCTGAGGAAGAGCCTTTGGCTTCTTCCCATGCGCGCTACGCGGATCCCTGTTCCCAGCCCCTCCAAGGCAGTGACTGGCCTGAAACCTCAAGACCCACTCACCAGCACCTCCCCGGATCCCCTGACGTAAAGCCCACTGATCGAGTGGGAAGTTCCCCGATTTTCTGGGCAGCAAAGGTCAGTGAGTGTAGAATTCCAGGAACGCCGTGCACGAGAGATATTTCCCAGAGATTACCTGCCCCCCAACCTCTGTGGCCCGGTGAGAGCTCCAGGCACACTGTGCCAGAGAAACATTTCCAGGTGATTACCGGTCCCACCCCACAGCCACAGACCCAGTGCAGGTCGGCCTGGAGTGAGAACTCCAAGCCTGCCACACCAGAGGGACATATCTCAGCAATCCACGGTCCCACGCTATGGACCGAAACCCAGCACAGCCTGGCCTGTGAGTGAGGGCTCAAAGCCCACTGCACCAGAGGGACCTTTCCCAGCCTTCTCGGGTTACGGCCTGTAGACCCAGACCCTGCACAGGCTGGCTGACCCAGTACAGCCTACTCAGTGAATAAGATTATCCACTATCCTTTTGTGAGCCCAGAAGACCCACCAAAGCCCAGGCCTGCCCACCTGGGGAATGACCTGCCTGACAAAGGAGGGCTGACCCTGGGAACCAACAGAGGGGAACGAAACGAGCTGCAGCAAAAAAGGAACTGAACACAGCAGCTAGACCCAGGATAGGCATACCTGGAAAATCTCAAACTTAATAGACTGGCACCCGAATCTCAAAACAAGCTAAGGTTATAGCTGCACCAAAGCTCCACACCAAAGATCAAAGGTCAGTGCTATACAAAATGACAGAGAAGGGGAAAAATGCAATTCCAGACCTCGAGTCTATCAGGAAGGGCAGAGGACACTAGCTCAGCTGCAATGAATGAACTAACAGATACAGCAGCAAAGGAACAACAGCATAAAGCTATAGAGGATATAAAACGAGAAGTAATTCCCCAAATTAAAAAAGAAATACTTGAATACATAGTATCTGAAATAAATAATGAATTCCAGAAACATTGAGTGGAAAAACTATGCTCACCCAGACCAAGTGCAGAGAGCACTATTGCAGCTGATATATATGAATTAACAGCATCTGAAGCAAAGAAACACCAGCAGAAAGATCATGAGGAACTCAAAGCTCTGAAATCAAAAAAGTTCTGAAATCAAAAAAGAACATTTTGAAGGCATAGCATCTAAAATACAGAAACAAGTCCAGAAATATACAGAGGAAACCCAACTTGGACAAAACATTGCAGAAAAAGAATTAATAACTACCTCTAAAGAAGACATGCATAAAAAAATTGAGATCAGAAATATGATGGATTCCTTGAATGAGCAATACAGGAAAGAAATAGAACACATGAAACACAGTCAGAGATATAGAAGAACTAAAAATAGCAATCACGAGTCTACAAAACCGTCTGAGTGAAAGCGAAGACAGAGTTTCAGATCTTGAAGATGCCAGAGCAGCTAGTGAAAAGGTGAGAAAGGATCTCTTAAAAACAACTAGAATACAGGAAAAAATAATCCATCACCTGCAAGATGACGCCAGAATGAACAATGTGAGAGAGAATAATTGGTGTCAACGAGAATGAAGGAGTCAATACAAATGACATAAAAAGAATTTGGGGAGAAATAATTTTAGAAAACCTCCCAAATATGAGGAAACAGTCCAACATTCAGGTCACCGAAGCATACAGACCACCAAATAGCCTCAACCCAAGTAGAAAGACACCGAGACATATAATAGTTAAGATTGCAGAAATCCAACACAAAAATAATATACTGAAAGCTGCTAGAGAGAAGAAGGAGCTCACATTCAAAGGAAAACCCATCAGAATTACAGCCGACTTCTCTACACAAACAATGAAGGCAAGGAGAGTATGGAGCAGAGTTCTTCAAGTCCTAAACGAAAACAAATTCCAGCCCAGACTACTATACCCTGCAAAACTCTCTTTCAAGTTTGATGGAGAAGTGAAATACTTCCATGACAAAGAACAACTGAAGAATTTCATGGTGACAAAGCCATCCCTTCACAGGCTGCTGAAAGGGGTTCTAGAGAGAGACCACAACGACCAGAACTCCATGAAAAAGAATGGAAGGAACCCACTAAACAGGACAGTCAATTAAATACAGGTTACAAAGGAGTAAACAATACCAGCTAAATATCATGACAAACATAAATCAGCACATTTCAATTATAACCATAAATGTAAACGGACTCAATTCTCCAATTAAGACAAATAGACTGGCACAGTGGATTAGGAAACAAAATCCAACAATATGCTGTATACAAGAAACACACTTAACACAAAAGGACATTCATAGGCTCAAAGTCAAAGGATGAAAAACAATACTACATGCCCCAGCACCTCAGAAAAAAGCAGGAGTAGCAATTCTGTTCTCAGACAGTCTCAACTTCAAACCACAAATGATCAAACGACACAAAGAAGGCCACCATGTATTGGTCAGGGGAAAAATTCAAGAGCAAGAAGTAACACTCATAAATATCTATGCACGAAACACAGGAGCACCCAACTATATAAGAGAAATCTTAAGGGACATGAGAACCTTAATGTCTAAGAACACAATCTTAACAGGAGTTCTTAACACACCCTTATCTCAAAAAGATAGGTCAACCAGACAAAACATTAGCAAAGAGGTAGCAGAACTTAACCAGAGGTTGGAAAAAATGGACGTCGTGGACATATGCAGAGTGTTCCACCCAACCACAGCTGAATACACATTTTTTTCAGCTGCATACAGGTCATTCTCCAAAATAGACCACATACTAGTCCAGATGTCATACCTAAGTATATGCAAGAAAATAGAAATTATCCCATGCATACTATCTGACCACAATAAAATGAAATTGGAAATAAATGACAAAAGAAATCAGAAAAACCCGCTAAATTAATGGAAACTAAACAACACCCTACTCAGAAATCAATGGGTCGCAGAAGAAATTCAACAAGAAATTCAACAATATCTACAATTCAATGAAAATTCAAGTACAACTTACTGGAATTTATGGGATGCGATGAAAGCATTTCTTAGAGGGGAAATAATAGCTATGAACTCACACGGTAGGAAAACAGAAAGGGAACAAATTAGCACCTTAATGTTGAACCTCCAACAACTAGAAAAAGAAGAACAAACAAAACCCAGAGTGCAAAGACAGGAAGACATCACAAAGATTAGAGCAGAAATTACCTCAATTGAGATGAAAAAAACAGTTCAAAGAATCCAGAAAGCAAAAAGTTAGTTCTTTGAAAAACTAAATAAAGTTGATAAGCCTCTTGCCAACCTCATCAAAAAGAGGCAAAAGAAAATTCAAGTACCAGCGACAAGGAATGAAAAGGGTGAAATCACCCAAACCCAGTGGAAATTCAGAAGATTATAAATAGTTACTTCGAGCATCTTTACGCTCATAGAATAGAAGACACAGAAGAAATGGACAGATTCCTCGAAAGGTACAAATTACCAAAACTGAATCAAGAAGATATTACAACTCTCAATAAGCTGATAACAGCCAACGAAATTCGAAACGTAATAAAAAGCCTACCGAAAAAGAAAAGTCCAGGTCCTGATGGATTCACAGCTGAATTCTATAAGAAATTTATACAAGATATAATCCCCACACTCCACAAACTCTTCCACAAAGTTGAAAA
>PVKA01025226.1:0-19580 GCA_004027165.1 Ctenomys sociabilis
CTCAGAAAATTTGGAGCTCACCTGAGTCTCATGATATTGCAGTACAGGTTCTCCTATGTCCTGAGTCTTCGCTGACCTTGAAAGGCTAGGGCCAAAATGTTGGCTGGCCTTGTGGCTCTTCTATTTCTCCAACTCTGACTTGTGGTCTTAGGTTGTTAACCATCCAGAAGAAAAGCTGATTAGTATCCTGCAGCATATGGCATTCACTTTGCCTTATCTGACTCAATTGATTTTACTTGTTGTACAATAATACAGTATTTGTACTCCAGACATCAGATTCTCCTGTACTCCCTATGTATATTCTTATTGCTATGTGATCCAATTACATTTATTTGTTCAGTGAGTTTTCTGAACTAACTGCAATGTCCATGTGTGGCCACTGAAGTTTTCGCTTGATTAGCTCAGTGGTTAGCTAATGATAGAACAGAGATTTTAGAAATGCCTGAAACTTAGTAATTTTTCAGGAGCACTATGTGTACTTTGGGGCATATCTTGAACACTTCACCAGGCAGTTGAGATCTCTGCCTTAACCTTCACTTTTTGCCTCCCGAGAGCCTGAGCGTTAAACGTGTTTATGACTTAGGTGCCTTAATGGGTCTTTTTTGAGAATGAGTACAAGTCTAGCCCCTTTCAGATCCCCAATCTCTCCTCTCTCTCTCTCTCTCTCTCTCTCTCTCTCTCTCTCTCTTTCTCTCTTCAGTTTTTTCTAGTAAGCTTCTTATTTAGTCTATCCTTTGCCCAGCTTGTATCTACCACTTTAGCATTGATGAGGCTAAAACACTTCTCAGTGTTACTCTTCCACTGATGCTCCCCAGGGAAAATGCTTTGTGCAGTGCGTGAATTCCAAGTCAGGTACCTGACCTGGTATGGACGGCATTGTAAGTTGGACCTTTCACGAAATCTCTTCACAAGTCAAATAATGTGATGGCAATTTTTTTTTTTTTTTTTACTGAAAGAGGCTTCATGAAAGCTCAGCTTCATCCTTCTATCACTGGTGATGTCCTGATTGTGCAAGACATGCAGTTTGTTATATTTCAAGTCTATTGTAGATTTGGAGAGCTGGAAATGGATCCACAGCAAGTTAAAATGTGATAAAATTCACTGGTTCTTACCAAGGTTCAGCCTGTCTTCTCTATATAAAATCTGTCTCTTGTAGACAGTTTGAAGTTCACAGTATTAATCTTTTTTACATTTTATTTATTTACTTTAGTTTATTTTTAAAGAGAATACAAAAATAGTAAAATGAAAACCATTATAAACAATACAGAATTTCACTAAACAACATACTAGGAATTCAACAATGGCTGTTACATTGCATATTGTTGTCTTCAAATCAGTTGTTCAGGTTACCACATATCAGCCTATAAGACTTGCCAAAAAGGTATAGAAACTAAAAAGGAGAGAGAAAAAAGTTAAGCATTAACTGTTTCATTCAATAGATCAGCAGAAGTCATCAGTACGATTATCCAGGCTATCCTATGTATATACATATATATTTTCACTTGAGACCATTTATATTTAATGTAATTATTAATGCATTGAATATAAATATCATTTATTATTTGGATTTACATTTTTTGTATTTTAATACAGGGTCTACAGGGTCTCACCATGTAGATCAGATTCCTAGTGACACGCCTGTGTTCAGCCTCTCAAGAGCTGGAATTACAGGTGCACACCACCATGCCCAGTCTCAACTGCCATCTCAGTGCACTCTGGGGGCATGGATGGCACAGCAATCTGGGGATTAAACTCCGGCTGCTGCATCTGCTTAAACAAGCTTTTTAATATGCTGAGCTCTTCAGCTGGACCTTTGGATTTTATCTTTTCTTTTTCTGTTTATTGTTTTTTATTTTCTTTTGGGTTACTTGAACTATTTTATTAGTTCATCTTATCTTCCTTTCAATACATATCTTTGTAGAGTTTGTGGATTTTGTAGTGGTTTCTCAGGAAATTTCAATAGGTATACTTTAATTTTTATACTTTTTTAAAATCAATACTTAGCTACTTTAATATGAATACAGAAATCTTCCATGATACCAAACATTTTTTCTCCCTCTCACATTTCAGTCATATTATTCAAATATGTTAAAAAATCACAGGAACTTTATTATAATTCTTGTCTTTAATGAACTCAGGGACTATTTTATTTTTCTAGATATTCACCTTTTCTGTTCCTCTTTCTTTGGTTCTGATTCTCCAATTTTCCTTTTGGTTATCATTTCCGAGCATTCAGGGAGTATGAATTATCTTAGTTCCCAGTCATCTGAGAATATTTCTCATTTCATTCATTTCCAGAAGATATTTTGAAGGAACATAATATTCTGGTTTGATAATTTAGTTCTTTATAGCCTTTCAAATATGCTGATTATTTCTTTGTCTCTGTGCTTCCTCATGAAAAACTCAGTCATTCCAGTAGTTAGAGTCCTGTGAATCTATCATTTTATGTGGCCATTTTCAAGAGTGGTTTTCCTTTTTCTTTACTTTCCTTTAGCTGTCTGGGCTTATTCACCATGACATTTGCTAAATATAGGAACTTTTACCCTCTACTTGTTCAAATATAATTTTCGGTGCCACATTCCTTTTTTCTCGGTCTCTTATGACATGAATTTTAGACTTTTTTGTGGTACCTCAGGTTCCCCATGTTTTGTTCATTTTCTTTTTTAATATTTCTCTCTTCATTCATATTATCTTATATTCCCATTTCCTGACTCCTCCTTTGTTGTTAATTTTAATTATTTTTGTGTTGATAAGAATTAAAATTTCTATTTGGTCTTATTTATATATTATCTTTCTTTGCTAAGAAATTTAATTTTTCCTTTCCATTAAGGAATATTTGTACTTATTTGTTAGTGCATTAGAGTAGCTGCTTTAACATCTTTGTCTGATAACTGCATCATGTGTATCATCTCAGTGTTGGCAACCACTGGTTATATTTGCCCACATGAGATCAGATTTCATTTTTAAGTCTTTTTATGCCAAGTAATTTTGGATTATACCTTGTATATCTTATTCATTATATTATAAGGCTCTAGATTTTTTTCATACCTTATAGTACTTGGCTTGATTTTATCTGTCCACTATGAGTGTTTGCTGCAAGATAATTATGCCTGTCTTTTAGGAAGGCAAAAATGCAGGACTCTGTGGTATATAGTTAACTCTATTGAATCAAGGGATGCTGATGGGAACATGAATTGTTTCTAATATATTTGACACAGGGTCTCACTATGCAGCTGGGACTTGGAGTGATCCTCCTGTTTCCAGCCTCCTCAGTATTGGGATTACAGGCATGCACCACCATACCTGGTCTTGATGGCTGGCTCAGTGCACCCAGGGGTGGGGCTGGCATGGCATTTGATGCCAGGGATTGAACCCTGGTCCCTGCATTTGCCTAAGCAGGTGCTTAGTCAGCTGAGTTATCTCACTGACCCTCAAAGTTGAGTCTTAAATCAGATCAAAATGCTGTATTTTAGCAAGATGATTTTGACTGTGAGTGTCACTCATAGAATTATTTTTGCATTGAGTATCTTCCAGCCAAACACAAATTTAATGCTTCAAAAATACTACTTATTTTAAATTCCTTATCAGTGAACAAGTATTTCTTTAGCATCTGCTTGCTGATATTTGTCTGTCACATTTTTCAGGCACCTGATGGGTATAAAGATGAATAATATACAAAAGGGGTAGATATTATTATTTCTGTTATGTAGATGAAAGACTTAAGGCGCAGAGAGGTTGTGCTGCCAGCAAGTGGCAAAACCTTGTCTTCTGACTCTTAAGTCCTGAGGTCATTTCTATCAAGAATATAATTCGAGACAATTTGAAATAAATGCATCAACAGAAAGATGAGGCAGCTATTTATTCCACTACAATTTGGACTGAACTATCCATTTCCTAATATTCCAACTGACAGATATAATTGACTATGGAAAGATGTTGTGACATTGTTGCTTTTTGCATGTACTAAAGATGTGCTGAAATTACACAGAAATTAAAAATACTATTAACTTTTATTTACTAGAATTCACTTGCTTATTCTGATACAGTAAAAATCCTACTGGTCAGGGAAGTGCACATGTTAGTTGATGGTGAACTGTACTGAGGCATTCTTTAATCCTTAACTTACCATAATTTTGCAGTTATTGCATGATGAAAACGATTGTTTGAAAACATTGCTATGCAAGTATGTCTCTTACAAATACCAGTCTGCATTCACTTGAACACTTACATCCTTTGGATTTTAGCCTTGACCCTTTTGGTACAACTTTAAAGAATGTGCTGAGTACTTCCTATATGCTGGCCATTGGACTAAATTTGTGATGTATATTTTCTCAGTCATGCCTTTGAAAAGATTTAGTCCCAGAGTCCCTAATTGGGTTCCTATACAGTTTTTCACTCATCAACAATTTGCTCCATTCTTCTTTTTTTTTTCCTCAAAAGTTTACAGATTGCACACTACCATCAAGAGTTTTTACTGGTCAGACATTGTTAGCCTCCTTGCTGCTAGCTGAGAACAGCAGGTATAGTTTGTCCGTGGGAGTATCAGATGCATAGTAGGTGTCCTAATTAATTTTTCTGTATGGACTTCATTCCATTTGCTCCACTCAAGATGCGTGATTCCCCTGCCTGCTCTGACTTGTGATGTTTGTATATTTCTTCATCTCTGTCTTACCTCTTTGCCCTTCTGACAACTTGATTATGCTGACTGTAAACCACTGGAACAGTCTTAAAAAATCTCAGTCTTACAACCTGTTTGATAACCTCAGTTGTACTGCCATGCAATGTCCCAGCAGAACATTTTTATTGAAAGCAAGCTTCCCTTTCTCTTTGATTTACATCAGTTTGAATGCCTACTTTTGTTGTCCACAGCTAAACTCTATCTTCTGACGTCATGATCGGTAAATACTGCACTAATTTGTAAGAAAAAAAAGGCTCAGCAGCACTAATAGAAAATCAAATTAAAATTGACTCTTTAAGGTGAATCCTAAATGCCACCCTATGCATTCTTGTTACAGCTGCCATCTTGTCCTTAGAACTGGGACACTTATTTCTCTTCAGTTTGATATACTATCACAGTCATATTGATAAGAAACATGGCTTGAAAAAGTAATATTCCCATGCTTTATTCTGACACTGCATCTAAGTTGTCATTGGCCACCCATCTTGAGAATAGTGTTTTACAGTTTTATTGTGGTTATCTTTGTGCCCTCAAGCTGTTTTCCTTATGGTATGATTTGACAATGCATAATTGTTCCCAAATGTCCGTTAGTCAAAAGCTTAATTCCAGGGCAGTCTGTGGGGAAGTGGGAGAACATGTGGAAGCGGGATCTAGTTGGAGGTCTTTAAGCTGTTGGGAATATCCCTTCCATCCCTCTTATTCTCTCACTGCTTCCCCAAGTAGAGCTGTGACTACTAACTCTGCTGTGCACTCCAACCATTATGAGCTGTCAGACCCCACATAAGTGGGATGGCTTAGTCTGGGAATTTCACCTCTAGAAGACAATGAACCCATTTTTACTTCATGAGTAACCCCAATAGATCTCTTTAGATTATACATAGTTTCTGTCAGGTATTTCGTCATAGTGATATGAAGTGGACACTGATCAGGAAGACAATGAAGAAAATAGTTCAAACTTAGTCTGGACTAGAAGGCCTGTATCATAATGGAAGTATTAGTAAGAACTGATTTTGGGACCATAGACATTATGATTTGAATCGACTCTACTTCTAACAGTGTATGACCATGAATAAGTTTACTTAAACTCACTAATCCTCAATTTCTTCATTTTTAGCATTAACTTAATTGGCTAATTGTGAAGAAGAAATGAGATATACTTATATAGCACATTTGTCATTGAGCCTGCCACAGACATACGGAAAGGCTAAGTAACTTATCCAAGCTTAATCACACCTACTATATGGCAACATCTGGCTTGATTCCAAATATCCATGCTTGGGCTGGGGAGATAGTTCAGTAGAGTAAGCACTTGGCTGGCAAGTGCAAGGTCCTGTGTTCAATCCCTGGTACCACAAAAAACATATCCATGATCTTCTATTCTGGTGTGGTTTTTATTTACCATTAGTAGATCATATAAGCTATTCTTACTTGGAAGCATAAGTGCTGAGAACTTGAAGGAGCTCAAAAGTCAACATCATGCCATGTTTTAATTCTCTTCACAACATATTTCATAAAATCCTGCCAAGATTTCATAAAATTTCTCTTTAATACCTCAGTTTATCTGCAATCATCCCAATCTATGTTGAGATTGTACTAAAAACTATTGTCATGTAAGATCCCCATGGAGGGTAAATGACAAAGAATCAACAATGGGGGTTTCATCTTATTACTAAGATTCTGCACATAAAGAAATTACTAATAAAGTGAAGAAACAGCCCACAGAGTCGGAAAAAAATTTCACCAGTTTTCTCTCAGATGAGGGAATAATATCTAGAACGTACAAAGAATTGAAAAAAATGGATCCCCCACATTTAAAGACCCAGACCATAAACAAGCATCTGAGATGAACTACACACTTCTCAGACAAAGAAATAAAGATAGTAAATGAATACTTGAAAAAATGTTCAACATCACTGATCATTCATGGGATGCGGATAAAGCAACAGAGATTCTGTCCCATCCCAGAAACAGTGGCTATCATCAAGTAGTTAACCAATAACAAATACTGGAGGGGCTCAGAGAAAAAAAGAACCCTTCTCTACTGTTGGAGGGAATTTATGCTACTACAACTGGAAATCATTCATCAAAACACCAGGATTAAAGATCCTGTTTTACCCAACTATTCTTCCCAGAAGAATTTAAAACTTCATACCACTATGATACATGCACACCCATGTTTATAGTAGCAAATTTTGTAATAGTTAAGTCTTAGAAACAACCTAAATGCCCACCAACCAATGATTGGATAAAACAGGTTGTATTGCCGTTCCAGTCCCCAGGGCACGCTGAGACAGCAATTGAGACTGGGTGTGGTGGTGCGTGCCTGTAATCCCAGTTCTTGGGAGGCTGTAAGCAGGCAGATCACTAAGAGTCTGATCTAGTAATGAGACCCTGAACACTCTGTAGACCCTTCTCTAAAAAATAAAAAAAAAATGGATGTGGTTTTTTTAAATGCAGTGAACATAGAGAAGGATAACCTTAAGATATTTCTAGATAAATGAATGCACCTTGAGATCATACTGTTAAGTGAAATAAATCTGTCATACATGTAATTAACACATTTTATCTCTGGCATGATAAACCAAAAGTATAAATAAGGATCAAAGTATATGATAGATATTGTGAAATAGAAAGAAATGAATGAAAACAAAGGTGAACAAGGGAGGGGTGAAAAGAAGGAAGGTAATAGACAGAATGGATAAAATGGAAACAGAGCTTTGAAAATAAGGAGGGGAAGGGGGGTTAAAGGGAAATTAGGTGATTGTGGAAATAAAAGAGAAATCAATATATATGATACATCATATACAGGTACAAATTCCCTATGATGAATATGATTGTTATATATATGTAAATTGTGGCAATAAACTTAATAAAGTGCATAGTCATGTTTGTCTAATGTTGAGCAGTACACTGGTGGAAGGAGAAAGATGTGTATGTAGTCTGGGCTTGTAGTTCAATAAGGTAAAACCCTTCACTCCACAAGCATTAATAAGTACTAGGCTTAAAAAAATAAAATCCATCAATACGGGAAAGCACATAAAGAAACTTCAGTGCAAGATTCCTCTGACCTGGTGTTATCATTACTTTCCATGTTAACATAAACATGATACTCTGTTTGGAGTCATGGAATATCATCTTTAGAAAGAAGTACATTTATCTGGGCCCAGCTATTATTTTGCTGAAATAGGGAATCTACCCAGATTTGGGATTGGGAAACCTTCCTTTGCTCCATTGGAGAGAGCTATAACTCTATAACTTGTTCAAGTTTATGTGGCCCATCACTCAGCTGGAATTGCTAAGCTCTTTGGGTAACTTGCTTTTTAGCTTCCAGTAACATATATTCTATCATGGGGGCAGCTAGCATATTTCACTCTTCATTACCTGCTGTTCAATACCATTACCTAAGGGTTCCAGAGTGTTTGGTGTGAAGTCCTGTATTAAATCTTCATTGTTTGGCTTACATGGCTAAATCAGTGTTCTGACTTGTAGTAATCAAGCTATGTCTGCTTTTAGATCAAAGGTGTGAGGACTGGGGATATGTGGTGCCACGTTATTGGGTAATTTCAATTCCATATCTCATGGAGGAAGCTAAGCAGTCTTGTTGGATGTTATAATTTTAAAACATTTGGAATAATATTCCCCTTTGCTTTAATGGTATACATCCCCATACATGTTCTTCAGTAAATGAAAGGGATATTGGGCAAATTTGATCTGTCTATCTTTGACTTATGCTGTCCTTATCTTGGCCTTTGTGTCATTAAGAAAAAAATTGATATTGATCTTGGACCATACCACTACATTGTGCTGTAATTTTTCTTCCTTGCTAGTGGAATATAAATCGATAAAAGGCAGCTGCTTTAGACGAGGGCCAGATATGGTGCTGTCATTTATATATTGTAAATCCAATGATGGCTGATCAAATCAGTGCCTCTCCTGTTCCAAACTTGACATGATTGAATTGTCAATAAAAAAGATTTTACAGTAAGGGAAGGAGAGCTGACAGTGTAAATGTCTGAAAAACCAATGAAGCTCAATATAAAATGAAACAATGAGCTAGGATATCACTTTATAATTTCCAATGGGAAAATATTTAGTGAATTGTGGCTGGAAATAGGGATGATCACAGGAAGAGAAGAAACAGGGATGAAAATCCAGCTATTTGCATTATAATTTTTGAGGAATCTGAAATGTAAATATACAGATGCAAATTTTAGGTATTATGCATCCTACTCACTGAGTTGTTTATTTACAGAAATGGTTCAAATACTTTCCACCTTCTCCCTCTTCCATGCACATATTTTCTAGTGATAATACTCAGTTGCTGGAGAAAAAATAAACAACCTTTTCCAGGAATGTTGCTGACTTCTGATAAGTTACTCAGGAGCAGATCTGAAAGCACCTACCCAGCATTCTTAAAAGTCAATCAGGAGAGTTTCTATCTGCTAGGTCCCTAAAAGTGTTAGATTTGCTTTATGAAAGTTAAAACTACAGCTAAGAAGCTACAGAACTTTCTCAAAGAGTTGTACATTAGATTAATAGTCACCATGGTTAAGGAAACTAAAAAAGCTGCATTCCTTGAAACTTGAAGAAATCCTGCCAATTTTTTTTCAAGAGGCTTAATTCTTTTATTTTCAGCTAGAAGAGCATGGCATTTATTTACACATTGAGAAGCAGATGACATCCCATAGAGCGAGACAAGGCTGAGAACTGATAAGAGAGTGCCATTTCATTTTAAAACTTGCTAGAGCCTGGTTTGAATGAAGTCTTTGGTTCAGTAGTTGTGCCAAGTGCATGGAACCTGATTATGGGAGAATTAGCTTCGGAGAGATGCTTAGCTTCTGAATTTCCAACTTGAAATCTGTATTCTGAGCTTTTTGGAATTTTTCAGAGGGCTTAGTTTCCAAGTTTACTGAGGTAAAAGGATCACATTTATCTTGTGAACCACAGGAATTTTCAGTACCATCACAACAGGTATTTTCTGTCACAAGGCCTTGTATTGGAAAGGAAATTCATCATCACCACTGTGTTGCTTGACTGTTTTGCTCTGGGGTTAAAAATCTCTTCTTCTTTGCTTTTGACCTGATATGTCCTTGAATTCAAATTAAATGCAGCATTATCACCTGCCTCTATGTTGAGGTACATTATTCCTCTTTCCTTCTCTTCCTCCAGAAAGCTTTGCCAACATTACTGTCTCTTGAAACATCTCAAAACTACTTCGAAAGCTTGTTCAGGCTCTCACTCAAGCCACTTTGTGTTCTGTTGTCTGGGTAGTTGAGTTCTTGTAGAGTTCAGTCAGTGGCCCTCAAGTTCTTTTCATGGTTGTTGTTTACTAAGAGATTTTACAAGCCAGGCACTTGCTGTTCAAAGTATATACACAGTCCCTGTTGATACCTACTTGTGATAAAGTTTAATTTATAAATCAGGTGCGGTAATCAATTGGCAACAGTAATAAAATATGATGCGTATTATGTTATACTATGTGAACATGACCTCTCAAAATATTGTATGGATCTTAGCAACCTTAGCATATTATTTTTATTTTCCTTTAAAATTAAATACTTTACCTTTTCATATAAAGCGATCACTTTGTGTGTTATGTTTGACATATCTGAATTGCCAATATCACTACCCTTGTACTTTGGGGTTATTAGTGAGTAAAATAAGTGTTTTTAAGTAAAACAAATATTACATGAATACAAACCGAATTAATCAGAAAACCAAGAAGGCTTCTATATGCCTAATAAACAGGTAGCATATACAGCATGTATACACAAAGCAATAATTCAGTTCTTTGGTCAGACAGAACAGAATAGTACATGATTTCATCATACTGCACAGGATGACATGCAAATGAAAACTTACACATGCTTTACTTTTGGATTGCTTCTTTAATATTTTGAAAATCATGGTTGATTATAGATAATAAGAACAGTGGAAAGTGAAACTGTAGGTAAGGGAGAACTTCTGTGTTATTTCATTTGATCCTTACAAAAATCTCTATAGAAGTTAACTACCTGACAGTGTAGAGATTTTTAAAAAGGATCTTCTAGATTCTTTTTAACTCCAAATTTTATTAGATAGGAAAGACTAGGAGCCAATAAAAGAAATGAAAAGGCAGCAATCAGAAAGTAAGGAGAAGCAAGAAGGGGTAGGATTGTAGAAGCCAAGCCAAGTTCATGTGATACCCACTATGAATAAATCCCTCTAATCACTACATCCCCACCCCCAATTTACTGCACATGTGTGATACCAAAGGTTCTGTGTATGGAGTTTGAGGAGTCATTGGCCCCCTGAAATGTGATTCAAGTTTCAAAGAATGTACATATGTGCATTTTCCAGAGAATGGGTTCACAGATCTTCGGCATCTACATTCACAGATCTTAGGCATTGGGCATCCACATGAAAACAACTGTCCTATATCATATCTTCAGATTCATACCTTTCATTTTTTCCTAGTTGTTTTCCAATATCTTAATAAAGTCAACATGGCTAAGGCTTAACATCCTCCTTTGTACCATCTCTGTGCAAGGGAGTTACTCTTCTCACTTCTCTTTGTCATTTGCTTTTCTGTTACTCCATCCTACGCCATGTTTTGATTTCTCTTAGACATCCAATATACCAACATAAACTTGGGGGATTCATCACTCCTTTAATAATTTTACCATCTTTGCTTGAGCCCTCTTACCCTTATATGTGAATTTTTGAGATTGCTCTTAGCTGATGTTTGCTTTCTAACAATCTTCGTTTTACAAAAAAAAAAAAAAAAAAAAACAAAAACAAAACAAAATAAAAACAAAACAAAAAAACTCCTGATTAATTTTTTAAAAAATAACTTGCTGACATAGAACATGATATTTAAAGGCATAGTATTTATGGTCATAGAATCAGGTATATCTGAGTTCTAATCTTGATCTTACTTGCTGCTTTACAGTGTAACCCCTAGTTAAGTTGCTTAATATTTCTGATCCTCATTTTCCCCATTTGAAAATATGGGTCATGATATTTCTGCCTTGTAGTGAAGATTAAATGAGATAAGCCATATAAGGGGCTGAGCACAGTGCTGGCACATTGTAAGTTTTCAGGAGAGAGCCATTATTTCCTGTTCAAGAGCATAAAATGTCTCCCTAATGCTTACCTCTCACAGCACATAAAGTACTCTGTCTGATTTCCAGGCCTGCCAGAAAGTGGCCCCTGCTGTTACTTCACCAGTCTGTACCTCACTCCCAGCAAGGAGTGTCCATCAAGTCTATCTCCCCTAAATGTTCTCTCACAATGCATTCTTCACTACCGCCACTGAAAGTTTGCTTCTGTGATTTCCTCATCCTGGAATGCCTGACCTCATTTCTTTAGTCTTCCTCCACGTCCCAAATCCTTTTCTTCCTTTCCCTTTCAGTCATGTTGCCACAGATCTTCCCATTGCCTAATTCATTTCACACTTATTGTATACACCACTCAATTGGTGCCTTGCACACTGTTCTGCATGATTCTTATGGGTTGTAAAATATGAAACAGTGTTGTGTGCTGCTCATTTTATTTTCTGTTTGCTCTTCCATCAAAGCACCTACAGGAGGAATTAGTTACTGCTCTTATTCACTCCTTCATGACAATTTGTGGCAACTATGTAATTGCTTGCGATGCCTGTTTATCTACTTGGTTGATTTATCAAACTATGAAAGTGTGAAGTCAGAAGATGTGCTGTAAAAACCCTGCTGCCACAATGTACGTTCTGTGGACTTAATATTTAGAGTTCTGTTATCTGTTAACCAATTAAGTAGCTTGGGATAACCATCTCCCTTCACCAGGTGCCTCATGCTAGTCTTTCCCAGAACAATTTTGTTAAACAAGAGCACCAGATAAGGTGAACTCTCTGATTCCCTTCCAGTGTTGACCTTTTAGGACTCTGGGGTTTTGATCAAACTAAGACAATTCCAAAGACCTTAAAAATTTGTTATGTGTATTTGCCCTGGCTTGTTTGGGTTTTGACAGAATGTAGTATCTCAAACAAAGCTTATGTACTGTCCTTAATTGAAACTGTTTGTCTCTCCTAGTGAGCAGACAAGCCTCAGTTTTAGGAAACCACGTGAGCAGATTTCATTCCAGGGTGGGGAACGATTTCTGACAAGGAGCCCCACAAAGTATGTGTGCTTCAGAGCAAAGGGAAAACCAAGTAAACAAATACTCCCTTTGCTGAAGGAGGATGTGGCTTCAAAATCATATTATAGAAGAGGTATCCTGGAGTGTCCTGCGTAACCAGCCAAAAATTTGATCTGGTTTCTCTTAGCATGGGGTAACTCACCACGCCAACTGACATATTTCTCCAGTGACCTCTACATCTGAAAATGTCCCCTAAAACACAGCTGTCTGTATACCATGCTCCAAGCCTCACTGTTTGCCCTAATAGCCTGCAAGATGCCATTCTGAAGATGTTTCTTCAGCATTCCTTGTCATAGGAGCAGATTCGGCTCCTTTATATTTCTCACATTTGTTCTGTTGAATCCCCCTTCGGAGCTCAGGGTTCACTTTTCTATGGCACAGGTCATCCATGCTTGAGAAGCCTGTGCATCATGGAACTGCATTTGAATGCTGCCTGTCCACCTTTTTCCAAAAAGTACCCATGTCCGTGTGGACATTAAAATGCAGTCCACCTTCCCAGGGTTTTCCAGTGAGCAGGGTGGGAAGAATAAGCATTGTAGTGTCCTCCAGGATTTTAAACAGAGTGCTATCTATGGTTGGGTACACTGTTCCACTACCTCCAATTATGGTCCTTATTAATTATGCAGACTTGCTAGAAATATCACCTGGTTTTCTTCCACTTCATAGATGGCTGGACATGGAGTATCTTTCATTTTGCATCAGGGTTATTGACATGACATTGACATTCACTGACAGTCTGGTTCTCTAATACTGGCCAGAGAGTCAAAATTGTTTTTCAATTTTTATTTCCTGACTTTACCTATCCTTTCAAAAAATCTGAGTGTGCCATTAATATTTAATGCCTCATATAGTGTTTCCACCAAGTAATACATTCCCCAGAGATTAGACTTCAGAGTACATAGGACACAATAATTAGATCTATTGATCTTTGTTACCGCCAGTGTTATCCAAATGGTGATCAACTTTGTAAGTAAGATGTAGATGTTTATTTTAGCTAAGGAGCTAGGACAGCGCTTGTGTTTTGAACATTCTTTGTTCTAAAAGAGGCATTACTAAGCAGCTACCAGGAGACCCAAAAGAGCTGAAAACTCTTTTTTCTATAGGCCTGTTTTTGGAGGCCAGAGTGAATAGGCACTGGTCATGCCAAGAATGGAGAAAGCTTAATTAGATTTGGTCCATCAGGAAAATTTGGTAATGGCAAAAACTGTCAGGAATTCTACCTTTGCTGCTTAAGTTGACAAGTGAATTCTCTGCAAGGGTGGGGGATGGGGGGGTAAGGGTTTCTCTAACAAAATATTCAGCATAAGACTCTTCTCAGGAATTTACTACAGTGAATATCAGAGTGGGGTAGGTAGTAGCTTAACTTATAGCTGAAGATAAATCTTAAGCAGGTGGCTTTGATGATAATATTGCAACCTAGAGAGCTAGGTAAACATCTCTCTAAACAATTAGAGATCTGCATGGGGCAGGATTGTTTCTTGGATTGTCTGGTGTATAATTCCCAGAGTCAGAGTATATGAGCTTCCTGAGTAAGACCCAATCTCACAGGAGCCAGGACATGTTGTGTTTGTTGCTATTTCTTTTTTTCTGTATTTTAGGGAAAGGTCTACAGGCTGTTTAGAGTCTCACTACTAGGTCAGACTTGTAGTGATCCATCTGTTCACAGCCTCCCAAGACCTGGGATTGCAGGCATATGCCACCATGCCCAGTCTCAGTTGCCCTTTCAGCGTGCCCTGGTGGCGGGGCCAGCATGGCAGGCTGGGGGATTGAACTGCTATTTCCTTTTGGGGGGACAGAAGCAAAATAGTTATAAGGAAACTGAGGCATACCTATTCACAGACAGTAGACTTACTTACTTGACTTGTGGTGGTGAACAAGGTAGGAAGACTGGAAACTAACCTGCCAGGCAGGGTCGCAGCCAGGAGGGAAGAGTCCAGTCCCAGGCAGTGAGATCAATTTAATGTCAAGCCTGGGAGATCTAGACTGAGGCCTCTATTTCCTGCATTGTTCCACAACCCCTCCCTTTGCCCATCCATCACCCTCCACCCCAGTTTGCCATAGGTTTATGGAAATCAAGGCTACTGCTTTCCAAACACATCTGTATATCTGTGTACCTAGCCTAATTCAATCATAGTCAGATCCAAATTCATTTGAGCTTAAATATTAACAGTATTTTGTTTCTCAGATGGCTTTGTGATTAAAAAGTGCATCCTTCCAGCTAGAAGGACAAATCATTTTGAAAATAAACCTGTGTCATGTATGTTTTCACCAGAGTATCCGACTGTTTACATTATTAAGTCCATTAGGTACATTCATATCTATCTGTAGCTTGAAGAAAACTGAGTTTCTGCACTTAGGTTTCAATAACAGATTCAATAAAACTTTATCCAAAAAACATGTATGTTAAAGTTTTGGCCTATTTTATTAGTTTAATTAGCATTTTGAATTATCATAATAGCTTTCTGTAAGCTTTTCTTTTATCCCAGAAAAGAGGATTGGGATCTTTCATCACTATTTGCAGCATAATCTTTTTGGCTTATTTGGTTTTTAACTAAAACATTTATGCAAGAATTATACAATTTAGCTAGGTCTAGATATTTGTCTAAGAATTAAGTAGTTTCAAAATTAAATAATTTGAGTCTGAAATTCTTGAGACAAGTTTAAACTAGCACCCTAAATTTTGTGACTACTCTGTTGGGAATTATTTGTGACTATCTGAGGCAGATTTCAGCCCCCAAGAGCAGCTGTATCCATCATGTAGCTCTAAAATGGCTACTTTTAAAACTTGATCTTTTGCTCACAGTTTAACTTACATGATTTGACCAACACTGTGTGTAAATGGTGTTTGATGTTAAAATGGAATGAGTATCACAACATAAATGCCTATTAAGCAGAGAATAAATATCTTTAGATATGCAACAGAGATTTAAAGTTATCCCACAAGAGCTGAACTACACAGGAGAATTTTCTGTATAATTATTTTTAAATAAATAGAAAACAAGAAAAAAAAAAAACAACAAGAACCTATACTAATTTCAGTTTGGAGACTCCTTATACATCTTCCACCAAATGGATAAATCTCAACTTTGTGTTCCCCTAATTAAAATGTTTCTTTTTTATTTCACTCGCTTTTCAATCCTTTCCTTCTCTTTTATTCTTCCTTCTTCCATCACTCTCTCCATTATTTCCTTCTATTAAGGAATGGAGGTCTGTAATTGTATACATTAGTTAGAGAGATGTAATTAGCTAAAGCTGCATACCAAAGAACAAAGCTTATATTTTTGAATGACTTACAGAGAGAGCGACAGTATAAATTATTGTCCTAACAGGGGCACTTCTGAGAGTGAAAGGAAATGCTAAAAATAATTAACACAATGACCTGGATGCTTGGGTTTAAGTGGCCTGAGAAAGCATCTAGACTTTCCCTCTTTAGCAGAGGGAATGGAGACTGCACCAGCAATCACAGCTTCTGATCCCTGTTTGCTGGCTTCCAGCCCAGGTCTTTTTGAACCACTGTCCCTACCTCAGCACTCCAGCAGCCCGACGTAAGGACATAGCGCGCAGAGCTGCCTCATTCTCATGATCCGTTCCTTTTCAGTGACTAGCATTCAGACACAAAACTTTTCACTGGAGAGAATCTCCAGAGTTTCTTGCTGCCAAAACCAGAAATTTCTAAGTAAGTGTACATTAATAGTAGTTGAACCCCCACTGCAAACTCACTTGAGGTCTTTCCCCACTTTTCTCTAGTTTAGGAAGGGTGAGAAATCTACAAGAGCAAAGCCAATTAGATATTGAAACAGTATATAAGTTTAAATTCAAAAATAGTTTCTTTTAAAATTGGAAGTGAGTCTTTTGCTGATTCCAAGACACACTTTTCAGACTAACCATACTTGAATGATTATCACATAACCATCAAAGCAAGGCAGTGGAGTACATTTTCTGCTCAGATAATAAACTTGAACTTGTTTTTCTGGGTAAGAGGTGAGAATGAGTGAAACTCTCAGCTGTGGCAGACCTATGTTTTGAAATTGAACAGAATGTAACTGAAAGAAAATTAACCAGAAGAACTAGGATTTAGTTTATAAATGCAATACTCAGCCTTTTCTTACCATTATCCTGGGTATCTTTTTTGTCTTTGTTCACACACTAAATTCATTTTTCCTGGTATTAGAAAAAGAGCTTCATTATGCTGCTCTTTTAGTAATCAAGAGGATGGGCTCCAGTAGCACAGTTTGTTGTTGGAAACTTCATTACCAGTAGCAGAGATGACAAAGGAATTATACATGTGAGTTTTAGGATACAGGGAAACACAGATCTATAGAATAAAAATATTGTCCAAACAATGTTGTCAAATTCTAATGGAAATATGGATGTGATTGACACAAGGCCCTTAACATTAAGATCAATATCTCACTTCCCTTTTATGTATAGTTCAATAATCATTTGTTGACTGAATAGCATTGCTGAATGGCACCATTGATTGTCCAAGCAAATGTGAGCTTTTTCATTTATTTGTCTACTGTTTCTGTGTAGGACAATGCTCTGTGGCCAGGAGTGACGGCAGAGGATTGGTGGACACTGGGATCATAACGATTACTTAAGGCTACAGAGATGTGGTCTCTAGCTCTATCTTCTCTCTTTTCTCCTTCCTAGTTAGTACCTTCTACCTAGTAAATTAACCAGACTGAGTTGTTCATCTCTGTACCCTCCAAAAAACGTCAAATAGCCAGGTAAACCAGCACCTTGGCTTCACAAGCTATGAATTTTAATAAACCACTAAAAAAGGAACACTAACATAAGTAACTTCATTGTAAGTGGACTCCCTAGAAAGTTTGTTGACAAAGACCTATAAGATTGTGTAGATATAACTGTAGGTTAGTCAATTATTTCTTTCTCTGAGTCATTTGTTTTTTGTACTCCTCACATTCCTCTTTTGAGCAGTACATATATTTGACATTTGGGAAATCTTCCTCTTCTTACTCACATGCTGGTGGTGTTTCTCCACACCATTTACTATGTATGTAACAAGGAAGTGATTGGAAAATCAGCATAATTCAGAAGGTCAAATAAGCACCTTTGGAGCTAGGCATAGTGTTGTATAACTGTAATCCCCTCACTGAGGAGCCTGAGGCCATAGAATCATGAGTTCTTGGCCAGCCTGGGCAACATGGCAAGTTCATTATCAGCCTGGACTATCTAGTGAAAACTTGTTTGTGGTGCTGGGGTTGAAATGCAGAGTCTTATGAATACTAAGCAAGTGCCTTCTATGCTGTCATTCCGGCTGTACAAAACCCCTTTGTAATGCATTAGAAATATCTTTGGTGTATATATATGTTTTGTGTTTGTTATATGGGAATACCTGAAGCCAAGAAGTATTTTATTTATTATATATGAGATTTTATTTTGTGCATTATGTATTTTTGTTTGTGGGTGTATGTATAGAAATACAGCACAAAGTGTAGGTGGTTGTATTGTAAATTTTTGAAGTTAGAATAGGTACTCAGTTATTTTCTGGTTTTTATAATAGGCACTTTAAATACATTGTCTCAATTAATTCTCACAAAAGTTCTGTGAAAGTATGGAATCCTGCCTATGGTCTCACAGCTAGTAAGTGGTAGAAGTGAAATTGGGATGCAGATTTGGCTGACTTCAGAAATCCCAGTCTCTTCATTATTCTGCCTTGTTTTCAGACATAAATGAGTCTGAGGTTTTCTCCTTCCTAACATTATAGCTTAAAGAGACCAGCTATATTTCTTTACTGACTTCAGTGTTCTTGTATTCAATGTCCTTATACCCCAAAGTCTGTTAACTCATTTTTCTATTTATGAAGCATTTGAAGATTTGATTTGTACTTTGTGATTAGCAATCTAACCCCACCCACAAACATTTTCTTTCCTCACACACGTATGAAGTTCTTTTAAAACTTGAGACTGAAAAGGAAAGGCAGTGTGCTAAATTTCTCTTTGTCTTGAGGCCCTGATTTTCCTTAAGCAAGGCCTTTGTTGTAGGGAACAAGCCTGTAGGCCCTGTCTTATGTTTAATGTCTACTTTTTTAATTAATTTTATTGAGAAACAAATAGCAATGAGACAGTTTCAAAACCGATTACTAGGACAGTTTCAATAATTAACACATTGCATATTGTTCTCTTCATAGTAGTTATTCTTTTTTTTCATTTATTTTTATTTTATTAAAATACAAATGTCAATCAGACAGTTTCAAGACACCTTAACCATACAGATTTGATGAATTAATACATTGCAAACTGTTGTCATAACGTTTTGGTATTGTACAAGGTGCATATATGATATTATATTTACAGATATTATTTTAGCAGATACTCTTATCAGTGAGTTAAGAGTGTAGCTGCTTACTTATCTTATTTTTTATACCTGAATTATATCAAAAATTCAATAATTATTTACCTAGTGGATGACCATAGTACTAAAAGCCGACATAATATCCTGTCCAAACACCACTAGTGCAGATCTTGCCTCTCATAGAATTATGTAGAAGCACAGCATTATCTATCCCAACTGTACTCTCTATACACACACATCATGATTTTTTTCTTTCTACAACCCTTCCTTTGTATACACCTGTCAAAAGTGGGCATTCCATTGACTAACTTAGGTGCTTGAACTCGACACCACAATCCAACACAGTCCAGCATTCTGCAACCATAGTGAGTTATTCAAAGAAATTGTCGACCATATCCATTTACAGCTCAGCTTAATATTATGGGCTCAA
>PVKA01025226.1:19680-33312 GCA_004027165.1 Ctenomys sociabilis
GGATGGTTAAGACCTAGGTAGATCAAGACTTATATACCAACACAAGAACTTTATATTTCCTATGTGGTCAGTGAAGTCCTCTCAGGGTTTATCTTGTAGTCCTGTACATTATTCTGTAGTTCCTTTGTCTGTGTCATCCATGTGGATGAGTCACGGCCAATGCTTGACCAGTTTGCTCTCTGTGAGAGCTTGAGAGAAACATAGTAGTTATTCTAGTACAAGGTGCAGACATGATATCCTGTCCAAACACTATTAATACAAATCTTTCTTCTCATTGAATTAAGAGAAAGGAGCTGTGTATCTATCCTAACTATTTTGCATATACAGATGCAAAATTGTCGTTCATTTGCATCCCCTTCTTTTGTTTAGTTTTGTCAGAGATGGGTATTCCATTGCCATTTAAATATTGTAGGTGCATGAGTTCAACGAAATAATCCAATATACTCCAGTAGTCCAATAATAGTAGTGGGTTATCCATAGGACTGGCAATGTCAGAAGTTGTTGACTTGAGCCTTTTACAGCTCAGGATATTAATATGGCTTTACTTTTTATACTTTGTGTTTGTACTTTTCTGCTGGATGGTTGTTACCAGATAAAGCAAGCCCTAGATAACAAGAAATGTAACTTTTGTATCTGACAAGGTCAATCAAATCCCCTCAGGATTTATCCTGAAACTCTGTACTGCACTCTGTAGATCCTTTGTCAGTGTCAGCCATGTGGATGAGTCATGGCCATTGCCTGACCAATTTGCTCTCTGTGAAAGCCTGAGAGAATGTTTTCTCTCCATGTGACTCTCCTTAGGCATACTCTACATTGTCAATGTTTGTGTTTTAAAGGCATAATTTCCTCCTTATTCTCAAGCTACTCTCATGATTCCTTCCTGGGAGTTTACCCAAGTCATGGCACTGTCATTTTAGTGTCTTATCCTTCAGCAGTTGGCTGGTAGTTTTAACAGAGCTGCTTTCTGTTGGCTCACATGTTGCTTTAAAACAGTACAAATGTTTGTGAGGTAGGGAACCAAACTAGAGATAACAGTGCAGCACATTGATTGTTCTCAAACTTGATCTTGCTTCTGAATCTTTGGAGGTCTTGCTAAAACAAAGATTTCTGGGCCCCTACCCCTAGAATTTTCTCAGCCAGTCTAGGGTGGGGCTCAGTAATTCACATTTCTAAGCAGCTCCCAGGTAATGTTGATGCTGCTGTTCCAGAGATCACAACTAGATTGCCATGAGCATGGAGAATGAAGGGAAATTAGCTTTACTACTTGACATTATCTTTGTATATTTGTACATCTCTTGAACATAGTGCCTGGCCACATGAGTGATACCCTAATGCACATCAATGATGTTAATTTTTGATGTATATGCAGGAATCATTCTTCATCATGCCTGTCCCTTTGTCACCCTGTTTCACTGCAGAAAGAGCTTCCTATGTGACCACTGGGTAGTATCTGCCTGATTCAGCAAGCACACCTTCGAGATTCTTATTTCTTCTTCCCTATGCCTGTTACTTAAACAAATGTGTTAGATTCAAACCTTTTCACCCAGTGTTTGTTGAATTGTGAATATGCTGTAGAACTCTTTTCTCACTCCTTTGTCTTTTCCTTAAATCAACCCTCAAAATGAATCCTTAGGAGGCCATTGCTGATCAGAGAGATACAAACCCTTCTTATATATCAGTAAGGAATTATGACCCATGACTTCAATGGTGTGACAGTAAATAATCCAAATGTTCACAATCATCCCTTGTGATGTTTTCAAAATCTGCCTAATTTATTTTGATATAAATTTACTTTGATGTACACAAGAGCATTGATTAGAGTGATAAATGAAGACCAGGCATTTATTCACAATTGAACCACACACAACTTTCAAGCTGAACTTGACTACTGGCATAGATCACTACCTGAGATGGATAATGGTCAACTTTGGTCACTATTTCATTACTTTGGTAGTTATTTCTCCTCAAAGACAGACCAAACACTTTTAACTTAGGGATATAGTTTTAAGATTTTTCAAAACTGATCTTATCACTCCTCATTGATGTTGATAATAGCCTCTTCTGACTCTTCTGACTTTGTCATGTTGCAAAAGGATAAAAAGAAATCACATTGTTATGGGCCTGTATGAAGCTGCAGCAACAAAAATGAAAACAAGATAGAAAGTTTCCCTATTTTTCTTTTGCTCCCTGTGTCATAGAGAACCATAGATATTTTGTTTAGTTGAACTAAGCACCAGGTAGTCATCCTGAAACCACATGAAATCTTTCACTTTCCTTAATCCCAAGGAACCAGGCTCTGTCTTTGCCATATTTATTTGGATTTCAAATATAATATAGTCTGTCCCTAGGATGGACCTCTTAACATGTTAGGATGAACCACATCAAATTGTTGATAATTAACTTTTTAAATCTGCAGAAATGGCCATTTGATATATGTCAGCCTTATGCTTTGAAATAATACAGTTTAAAATAGAAACATAAATTAAATTTTAAACATGACAGTGTTGGCAATTGTGGTGGTGGTGATGATGGTAATTAAGATAATAAATACTGTTTATTCAGGACCTACTATATGCCATGCAATTTATATGTGTTTTTTCACTAACTCTTCTCAATAACTTTAGGATTTAGAGTCTATTAATACTATTAACTATTCTTCCTATCTCCCTCCTTCCTTCCCTCTGCCCATCTCATCTACTCCATCCCTTTTCAAACATGTGGATTTTTAAATCATTTTTATTTTGCAATTTAGGGAAGGGTCTACAGGGTGTTGAGGGTCTCACTACTAGATTGGACTCGCAGTGATCTACCTGTTTACAGCCCCCCAAGAGCTGGGGTTACAGATGCACACCACTACACTCAGTCTCTATTGCCATGTCAATGCAACCCAGGGCTAGTGGAACCCCTGGCCCCTGTGCCTGCTTGCAGGTGCATTAAAGCACTGAGCTATTTGGCGGGCCCTTTGGATTTTTAAATTCTTACAGGTTAGTAAAAACAATTTTGATTTAAAAACTGTACAAGATTAGTAACTACCACAAGCAAATGCCAGGTGTTGGCCTATCTCAATTTTCTCATCTAACTTTACAAGATGCCTAAATGTGCTACTCAGGGTACCTGATCATACTTTCTGGAAACATTCATGACAAATCTTAGCCCACAGGTAGCTTTTTGCCATAGTTCTTTAGCAGTCTTACAGAATATTTTGCAATCCTTATTCTTCAGGTCAGATAGGCACAAATGGTTGCTGGAACTGGGGCATGTTCATAAGTGTCATGAGAGATTAGACTATTTGAGGGAATAGATTATTTGATCAGTTTTAGTTGATAGCTTCCCATTTCAGCACTCTATTGGCAGACAGATGTATCCCTTTTCATTAATGTTCTGGTGATAGATATGTACTTTAAACCTGATCTTCAGTGCTTTGAATGAGCGCTCTGCTGGAAAGTTGATTTTGATTCTCAAGGCCCCTTTGTCTAACAGGAGGGTTATCAGGAACAATAGGCCCTGCCAATTCATTAAGTTGGCTTCATCAACCTGAATATTTTGGAAGTTGTTAATTGCGTATTTCTTCAAGCTCTTTCACCAGCCTCCTGTTGCCAGTCATCTGCAATGTGGTCATCTCTTTATAAAAGAAGAAGCTGAGTGTCAGAGAGGCTAAGAAATTTGCTTAGTTATAAGCAGTAATCGGCAAAGCACAGTAGGTCAGATTGCTTCCAAAGCTTGGGCTTTTTCCAACTGTATCATTATTTTGTTTCATAATGAAGAGCAGGGATTTGTGTACTGTAAGACAAACAAGGCAGAACTCACTAGTGACAGTTTCACAGAGAAGGTCTCTTGCATATAGCTCTGATTTTGACCTATAACCTGAATTTATATTGCACTGTCCCCAAGTGTTAGACTGCCTCAGTTCACATTGCTGATGGGCTTACTTCTTTTCCTGAAGTTTTCTGCAAGAGGGGTCTGAAAGAGGGATATGCAGGGCAGGGCATACAACTGGATTTATTTGCTAGTATAAGATGGTTTGGGGCTACTTGGGGATGAGTGATGGGGAGTGCTCAAGAATGAAGCCCTGTAGATATAGATGACCTAGCTTTTGACACTGCAGTTTGTGATCAAGGTCATGACACAACTTTCTGTATTTGTTTGGTTTTTTGGTCTCTCTTCATTTTCCTTTGACTTGCAAGTACATGTAATATATTACATAATTAGTCAAAAGTTATAGATTAAATTCTGTTGTTTTATGGCCAATACAACTCCAGAGGAAATTTTATTTAAGTGTAGCTGCTTTTGTATAATGTAGTGAATAATATGTCTCTTAGAAAAACTGATGATGAAACATCCCTTTGCTACGTCACTGATATAGCTGTCAGAACCAATTTGATTGGATACCTATGACATAGGGGAACGAAACTCCCAACGTCAAAGATACCTAGGATAAGTTCATGTATTCTAAAACCGAAGAATGAATTGTAGGATCAATAGAGGTTAAAAACAGAATATATTTATTGGGGTAAAGGAAACTTCTGTCCAAGAGGGACAGGAGGAGACCCAAATAGGTTGCCAAGGAATCCACCTTTTCTAGGGATTTTTATAGAGCAAAACTATGAGGTGAGTCAGGTCTAAGGTGGAAAACATAGAAACTCACAAGGTGCACATGAGGTAGGACAAAACTATGCTCTACCAATAAGATTGCAAGCATGATTATTCAGGTAAAATTTATTAAATCCAGCACCAAATGGGGAAGCGAGTCATGTAGCAAATGGTCATGAATATAGATCAGGGGCTTTTCCTGGAGGAGTTTAGATTAGTGACTCCTGGCTTTGTCTAGGTGATAGAGAACTATTTAGAATATCAATCCCTGATGTTTATCTTTAGGGAAGTATGCATTTGTTTAATCTTTTCCCTTGAGGTCTGGTCCACAGCAGGATGCTTTTCTCTCCCACAGTTGCAAGGCATTTTGTCTGCCATACTGGTTCCTTCTGAGGGCCTAGCCCTGTCTGGCTGCCTATAATAGCTCTACCTAATTTAGCTGCCTACAACACTTACATAGTATGTAATCATAATATTCCATTTCCACATCCAGATACTATAAGACACCTGTCAGAGTTCTGTAAATGGAGATGTTTCCTAGGGTACATTACTTTTTACAAGAGGAGTATGGTATGAAGCAAATGGGAATTTCACAGTGGTAACGGTTTAAAAGTGCTTTGTTTAGATATTTAAAATTGTTGTTAAGGCCAGACTGAGGTGAATAAGGTTGGGAGCAAGTTAGTGTTCTAGCTCAAAAATGCAAGAGATCTTGACCCTGTTTTTTGGAATATACCATGTTAACAAAAGCAATCTGAAATTAGACTTGAAGAAGGAGCATGTTGGAGAAGAAAAGAAATGGATTTAGTGTTTTGGCCTTGTTGTTTTTCAGGTGCCCCTTGAGATGCCAGGAGAGCTTGTCTGGTGCTCAGGGGCAAAGTCAGAGCTAAGGAGAGTGAGAATTGGCAGAGTAGAGCACAGATGGTACCTGAGCATGGACTGAGCTAGTACAGATATTTGGAAACTATTTAAAAATACAAGGGCTGGGGAGATGGCTCAGTAGGACAAGTGCTTCCCTGTCAAGTATAAGAGCCTGAGTTCAACCCCTGGGTCCACAAAAAAATAAATAAATAAAAATAAAAATACAGAGTTCTTGGTCCTGCTTTTGGAAGTTCTGATTCAGCAAATGCGGGAACAGTCCCCCCACCCCCGTTTTATTTAACAAGCTCCCCAGGCCATTCTGATGTGCAGCCAGGTTAGTTTATTGGCTTATCCATCAACTGAGGATTTGGCTGTTGTTTTGTTGCCTCTAAAGAGGATCATAAAATGTGTGAGATTCCTCTCCTATCCTTTTAAAGAGGGTAGTTTCCAAAACAAAGCAAGTTTTAAAGATGTATTTTAAGGAAATATTTATGAAAACTCCAGAAAAAGTGGAGCCATTTCTAATGTAATTTTCCAAAGTCACATCAAAGAGTATTTAAAAATCAGGGTGCTGTTCCAATTTTATTATGTTATGTAAATAAGTATACTTAGCAACTATTTGTTGGCTCCTATGCTGAAAACATTTTATTTTCAAGAAATAGTACCACATTGATATGAAATCTCTACCTGGAATTTGGGGAAAATTCATCTTTGAATAGTAATATATGTCAAATGATAGTTGTAATACAAGTTACCTAAATGTAGTGTAAGTGTTAGACCATATCTGAGGTCAACATTCGGATGTTTTCCTATAATGATCATTTCCAGATCTAAGTGTAAACCCAGGACACTTCAACACTCTTCCTGAATCAGATCTATTTCTCATTTGAGACAGATGGAAACGTCAAACATTTTTCCCATTTAACTATGGCTTGGGAGAGGGAGTCATTCCTTTCAGGCACATTTAAGGCTGATCCAAGTAGCCAAATAGACTTTGGAGAGACCAATGCCTATTGCAGGCCCCAAAGGGTCAGAAATCCTTTTAAATGGCCATGAGCCACAGTTAGCCTCTCAGATGACTTCTGCACCTAGAATAGGGCAGCTTGGAACTATAGAAGGCAATTTGGAAGAGTAATTGGCCCAAATTCCTGGGTATACAATTACAACAAATTATATCTTTATTGGTTATCAACTTAGTGCAGAATTTTGTTCTGGCACACCACTACTGGAGACATACTTTTTAAATTTCTTTCATGGTAAGCTTGCGTCCTTTCTACATTTTCAAGTATCTTACTCTTCTCTCCCTCTGCTAACCTACACAGATGTTTCCTGGTATAGCTGGACACAATCCCTATTCTTGGGGCAGGAATTCTCATTAGATGAGAAACCTGGAAAGATTTCTGAATGATCAGTTACTAGTGTGTAATACATAGATTGTTTATATTGATGGAATGTTATTTGGGCATTTGGGGAGAGTGTTTTCAGCATACATGTTTTATGTATTTCTTATAAGAGGGAGGGTAGGACAGACTTAATATTCACCATTATATAGACAAGAAAATGAGGCTTGGAATGATTTCAGTTCAATACCCTTAACATTTATCAGTCTTATAGAATCAAGAAGAGGAGTTATGGATGGAGAAGATTTATGGATGTCCAGACTTAAAACAGTTCTGTGAATCCTTCAGAGTGGTGATCAGCATTGCTATTTTTCTGTGTGGGGGAAATTTTTAAGCACAGGTTTGAAAACCACAGAGTTCATGCAGGACTGTTTACAGGTTGGGCTAAGTTGCAGAGTTAGCCCAGTACATTACGTTTAGAATATAATGCCTCTCCTTACAACACTATTAACTTTTCATGCACTGATGAGGGAAGGTGTTTGTGTAAACAAACTTGACTTTTCTCTCAATGATAGAAGGCTTTTGCACTTATAAACGCACTTCTTTTTAGATTAAAGTACACGATCCCATGAAATACTGCTTGTGTCCAGACCTTCAGCAAGTGAATTATTCATCTGTGTGTTCTATTTGTATTGACTCTCATATTGAAGAAAGCTTACAATGCTTGAGATTTATGATTGTTAGAGTTTATAATAAACTATGTTTGGAAAGGACAACAGAAATCAAGAGGCAGAAAGGGATTTTTCCCTTTCTCAGGTCCGCTTTCTGTTTATCAGTTGCATTCACTCACTATCCTTAAAACTCATGTGTAAGTGCACACACGTGTGCATGTGTACATGCGAGCGTGCACACACACACACACACACACACACACACACCTAGATTCTTAATTCATTCATGTGCAATTAAACTTAGAATGCAGACTTCATGGAGAAAACACATAAAAAACAAAAGCTTAAGAGACCTATTAGTGAACTTCATTTGAGTGCCTGAGGTATAAAGAATCTTTACAGCCTTGACGAAATGTATGTCTAAGTGTTCTTTGTTTAACCAAGATGTACTAATACATGTTGTGTTATATTTTAGTGTTCTTGACCTTTTAATTAAAATCCCTTGGAATGAAAGTTTCAAGAGAACACATAGACTTATTTAAAATTACCAAAGATTGACATTTGTTAAGGGAAATGCTTGTTTTGCTGACAGTTTTTTTAAACACCACTTGCTATTTCTTTCCCTACAGTGAGGGGAAAATATCTTTTCCTGCATGATTTTCATAAAATTGCATTAGACTGTATATAGCCTTCCTAGATTTGCAAGCAGTAAGATGCATGTGAAAGCGTATGTTTGTAAGCATATCCTGATTGAAAACATAAGACCTGTGAACCTTGAAGTAGGGAATAAACAAGTAGAAGTTTGATTTCTCACAATCCTCTGAATTGCACCTGATATAAAGTAGAAAATATGTTTCAGTGAATAGAAAATATATTTCAGTGAATATCTCTGTTTAAAGAGTAAGATCATTTGTCTAATTTATATGGCAGATTCAGAAACAAAGTTTTTGGTAGTAATCATTTCTGATGGAATAAAAGCAAATTACCTTCGTGAACATCATTGCCACATTCTTCCTCTTTTTGTTAAATTTATGGGTATATTTTAAATATACATAATAACTACTTTCAACATAGGGACTTCGTACTTGCATAAAACTCATCTAAATTTCTCTTTTCTTTCTCAATTTCTTGCCCTCTTCTCAATCCCCTTTCCCTTCCTTATTTCCAAAAGATTTGTTTCCATATTTCCTTCTTTTGTCATTTTCTTCTTTTCCTTCTTTTCCCTCTTCTCTTGTTTTCTTTCCCACTTGAGCATTTTCTTTCTATTTCATAATATCTAGTATACATTTTGGTCCTTATTTACACTTTTGATTTCTCACAATAGTGAAACAATGTAATATTTATGCATATGTGACAGATATACTCCAAGCCTCTCCATTTACCTAGTAATATCCTAAATGTATCTTTCCTTATGACTAAGTTTTCCATTGTATAAAAAACTCATACCTTTGTCCATTAATCAGTTGATGGGCATTAAGTTTGCTTCCAAGATTTAGCTATTACAACTTGTGATGCTATAAACATCGGTGCATATATCACTGTGGTATGATGTTTTTAAATCTCTTGAGAAGATGCCAAAAGTGGAATAGCTGGGTCAAACGGGACCTCTAATTTTTGAGGATTCTCCCCCACTGATTTCCACAGTGGTTGCACCAGTCTATACTTCCACCTACATTGGAGAAGGGTTCCTTTTTCCCCACAGCCCCTCCAGCATTTGTTGTTGGTTGATTTCTTGATAATAACTATTCTTTCAGCTTGAGATGGAATATCAGCATTATTTTAATTTCCATTTTGTGAATAGCAAACGATGCTGAATATTTTTTCCATATGTTTAATTGCTATTTATATTTTTTCAGCTGAGAAGTGTATATTCATTTCAGATGCCCATTTTTGGATTGGGTCTTTAAATTGGGGACTTCTGATTTTTAAAACATTCTTTGCATATTCTAGATATTAATTCTTTGTCTGAGAAACAGTTGGGAAATATTTTTCCTATTCTGTGGTTTGTTTCTTCACCCTGTTGATGATTTCTTTTTTTTTAAATAAGATGATATCCCAGTTGTTGATTCTTTTGTTATATTTTCCTGTGGTCTGGGTTTTATTCATAAATCTTTCTTTGCCTACACGTATGTGTTCAAAAGCTCTCCCTATTCTGTCTTTCCAACATAGTTTTCTCTGTTAATATTTAGAACTTTGATCATTTTGATTTTATTTTTGTTCATGGTTTGTAGCCATCTCTCTTCAGAGAGGTACTGGCTTTCTGTATAGCTAAAGTTGCTTCTAGAGTCATCGGTGTTTCCTTTCTGTTGACATACTAACTTATCAGGGAATGTGGAAAGCAGGACAGCCCACTAGTCTCTCCTTTTATAGCTCCAGACACTGGGTCTGTGAGCTTACAGCTAGGTGAAGACCCTTCCTCAGTGTAACAGCCCTTCACTGACAAGAATGATGATAGTCACAGTCTTACTAGAGAGGACTGCACTGGCATTGAAGGATGAAGGATGAAGGCTACTACCAAGAACATCTTCCAAGAGAAGAAATGGGTAAACTGAAGCTTTGAAGGGCAACAAGGATTTGACATGTAAAAATTAGAGAATGTAAAAATAAAGGAACTTCATACTAATCAACAGCATGTACAAAAGCTGTGTGGCTCTGTATAGTGTATGCACAAAGAGGAATATAATACAAGCCCAGCCCTAGTGGAGTTCAGTCAGTAGGAAACCTATTTCAGTTTGCTTTGCAGTAATGAAAAAGGACTTTTTCTTAATGTTCTCGACTTTGAGCTCTCCCACCCATGGCTGCCTTTAGGAAAGTGCAACAAGTGTAGGTATTCAGAAAGGCTCAGTGCTTAGTTTAATGCTCCATGTTGCCAGTTTGAAATTCTTGACTTTCTTTAAAAAATAAAGTAACCATATTTTCATTTTGTATTGAGCCTTACATGTAAGAGGGTGGTTCTGCTTATGTCTCATACTATTTTAACAAGTGTCAGCTTTGTGGCTAAACAAAATACTCAAAGCACTTTCTTGTCCCCTTCTATTGTCTGCCTGTCACCACAGCTTGATCCTAATGCATACAACTTCAGATAAACTCGTTCCTACCCCAGTTTATCAGTTAGCACCCACCACATGGGCCTGACCTCATTGGCTTTTTCTTGAAAGAACTAGTTTCCTTCTTAAAGAAGATAGCAGGTAAAGGTTGATATGAAAGGTAGCTTTCCCAGAATGTATTTTAAGGTGGATTTTTTTAGAACAAAATTTTCATCATTATTATAACAGCAATAGTAACATTGGAACTGTGCTGCTTATAAAGCTTTTTTTCATGCTGTGCCACTCACAAGTTTCTGTGTTCTATTCATAAATCGTAAGGAAATATACTGAGTCGATGAGTCAAGTTCTCTGCAATCTGTATGTTTGTCCTGTGACTTGTGGAAGTCAAATGTGCTCAGTACCTAGGAATCTTGGTGCTGACTATAGGGGGTTTGAGCTTTTCTCCTCCCTTCTTGGCCAGCATCAAATAAGATGGAAATTTTCCATACCTAAGTGTATGAGATGGGGATACATTGAGCAAAGGGGTACCATGCGTCATAGAAGTACCCAGAACATCAGCCTATCTTAGCCAACTAGCCCCAAGATGAGTGGATAAGGCTCCTGTCTCAGGAATACTGTCACCCCACCATTGCCTGACCTAGACCTCCTCTAATTATATACATTTTGATTTTTCAGGGACACAACACTGGGTGTTTTCTATATTTCAGATAGATTAAGTATAGAATTTTGAAGTGTTACTGAGCTCCAGTTGAATTTTAGATTGTTCTTTCTTCATTTGTGTTAAAGAAGCATTATAAAAATGGCTTGTTTGATGTTCTGACAGGTTCCTGTGAAAAGAAATCTGTCAGCTCAAGATTTGAGGAAACTTACTGTAATTTTTCTTAAGAGACAGTTTAGTAGGTTTCGGAAGGTTAAAAGAAAGCTGAAGAAGAATAGAAAATTTTGATTTAGCAAGTATTTATGTACTTTAAAAGCAAACCCATGTAATACCTCTGTCCCCTAGTCTGCTTCTGAGAAGAATCAGGGAAGTGAGTGAGAAA
The DNA here is from genome assembly GCA_004027165.1 of Ctenomys sociabilis. NCBI lineage: Eukaryota > Metazoa > Chordata > Mammalia > Rodentia > Ctenomyidae > Ctenomys > Ctenomys sociabilis. Next base: position 31,227 of record PVKA01025226.1, read on the forward strand.
TCAGTGGAAATTCCAGGGGCGAACAATAGGAAGTTTAGTTTTAAGACCACAGCAAGAGTCAACAACATTTGATCACTGTGGCAGAGGTTTACTCATCCAGCCATTCTGGGGTCTCTGTATTCTGTTCATTGTGTTGTGCTCTGGGGAACAAAGATGAATATACAGTCAATTTTGAATACTTGCTAGGTACAGTAGCAGTAGTTCCTTTTTCTGAATATACATTGCATGCTGTATCCATGGGTTCCACATCTACAATTCAAGCAAATGCATATTGAAGATACATGGGGAAAATTACAGAAAATTACAATTGTTCTGAACATATGCAGACAGTTTTCCTTTGCATTATTCCTTCAACTGCAGTGTAAGATATAGCATTTCCATTACCTTAGGCATTGTAAAAACTCTAGAAATAATGTGAAGTAGAGGATGTGTGTAGGTTATATGTAAATGCTATATCATTTTATATCAGTGACCTGAGCATCCATAGATTTTGGTGTGCATGGGGGGTCCTGGAACCAATCGCCCTGCAGAGTGAGGGATAAATGTAATGAGGTCATCATTCCTTAAATTAATGAGTACAAGATACCAGCACTTAATTGTCCAAACATTATTAGCGCAAACTTTTATTTCCAAAAAACTAAGAGGAATCAGTAGGTTAATAATCTTAATTATATTTTATATATGCATATTATTTTTTTTCCTTTTGTTTTCTCCTTCTTTCTTTTCTCCACTCCTGCATCCCAGCTTGTCTTTCCTTTTGAAATTTCTTTCCATTTTACGATATCTGTTGTGGATTTTTGATCTCATTTACTCATTTAGCTTCTCACAGTAAGGAGACAATATAATGTTTACAGATGCAGGTCTGATTTATTTCACTTATGAGTATGGTCTCAAGTTGCATCCATTTACCTCATTCAAATGTCTTTATACCTGAGTAATACTCTGTGCATAAAAACACCACATATTTCTTATCCATTTCTCAGTTGATGGGCACTTGGCTGTTTCTAAGATCTAGTTATTATAAATTGTGCTGCAATAAACATCAATTCCCACGTATCCCAGTAGTTCAATAATTTTATTTCTTCTGGAAAGATTCCTAGAAGTAGATGACCTGGGTCAAATGGGATCTCAAATCCTAGGTTTTTGAGCAATCTTTACACTGATTTCTACAGTGGGTGCAACAGTCTACACTCCCACCAACAGTGGAGAAGGGTTTCTTTTTCCCCATAGTTCCTCCAATATTTGTTACCTTTTTTTCTCCCACTCTTTCCCAGTGAGATAGAATCTAAGTGTTGTTTCAGTTTGTATCTCTGGAAAGACCAATGATGTAGAACATTTCTCGTATGTTTATTTGCTGTTTGTATTTCTTAACCTGGAACTGTGTATTCATCTCAGATGGCAATTTTTCAATTGATATTTAATTTTGGAAGGGCTGCTTCTTTCTGAGTTCTTTATCTGTTCTTGACAGTAATTCTTTGTTTGAAGAACAGCTGACATTTTTTCCACATTGTAGGTTGTATCTTACCTTTGCTTGTGTTTTCTCTTTTTGTGCAAATTTTGTTGTAATGAGAATTCAGTTGTTGATTCTTTTTGATAGTCCCTGTGCCATCAGAGTTTTATTCGTAAAGTCTTTGCACACACCAATGTTTTGAAGAGTTTTATTTATTATATCCTCCAGTAACTTTATTTTTTTATTTTTTATTTTTTTTCCATTTATTTTTATTTTATTAAAATACAAATGTCCATCAGACAGTTTCAAGACACCTTAACCATACAGAGTCAATGAATTAATACATTCCAAACTCTTTTCATAACGTTTTGGTATTGCACAAGGTGGATACATGATATTATATTTACAGGTATTTTTATAGCTGAATTATATCAAAAATTCAATAATTATTTACCTAGTGGATGACCATAGCACTAAAAGCCGACATAATATCCTGTCCAACCACCATTAGTGCAGATCTTGCCTCTCATAGAATTATGTAGAAGCACAGCGTTATCTATCCCAACTGTACTGTCTATACAAACACATCATGATTTTTTCTTTCTACAACCCTTCCTTTGTCTACACCTGTCAAAA
>PVKA01025227.1:0-33214 GCA_004027165.1 Ctenomys sociabilis
AACAATTTAAAAACCTTTAAAGGTGTATTGAGAAAAACCAGGCTTTTTTAAAAAACACGTTTGTCATTACCAAAAAGAGACATCTTTATAGGTAAAAATAATAAAAACCCCATGCTGCATAGATAATGCAGATAGTTCTAGTTATCTGGTCAACGGGCAAAAAGCAAGCACTTAAGGTCTTCAGTTCCAATCTTTTGTTGAGCCTAAAATTAAGACTGGAGTTTTTTAGCCGGGCATGGTGGCGCAGGCCTGTAATCCCAGCACTTGGGAGGCTGAGGCAGGAGGATTGTTGTGAGTTCGAGACCAGCCTGAGCTATAAAGTGAGTTTAAGGCCAACCTGAACTGCATAGTGAGACCCTGTCTTAAAAAAAAAAAAAAAAAAAAAGACTGGAGCTTTTTGAGCAACTGTGGCTATCCAACTCCGCAACTGGAGATTTTGAGTCCTCTTTTAAGTTAGCTGATTCTTTGTCTCCTGGAAAGCCGGAAATTCAAATACTGCGAGAGGTTTCTATGTCTATTTAGCAATGCTAGGTACTCATTTTCCCTTCTTTCACGGCAACTCTTGATAGGTGGCTCCATTTTTTCTCTAAACCAAAGTTTGGGCTCCTAAGTAACTTTCCAGCTACAGCTCGAGGAGCTCTTTCCGGCCTACGTTTTTGCCGAATTGGTAGTATGTCATCCAATGGATTCTGGGAGAACGAGTTTTCCTGTAGCGAGATTTCCAAAGCCAATGTGGAGGCAAGACTTCAATTCCCACAATGCCTGGTGCGAATCTGCAATTCCTACCGGGGTAACCGTGAGGTGGTCGCCATCTTGCGTACGGAGGTGCGGTTTGTTGCTTCCGAGCCTGACGGCCAAGCGTTTGGTTCCTCCAACTCACTGCTTTGTGGTGGTGTTTGAGTGTTTCTTTCACTTTCACGGAGATTTTTGTCTTGTAGGAGAAAAAAATATATTTTGGCGAGATAAAGATCATAGAAGGTGAGTCGACGGCCCATTGGGGTGGGGGTGAGTTGGTGTTTTGGGTTTCTTTGGCCGTTGGTGACTGGGATTCTCGCTCACTTGCTTCGACGAGGGGTCTGAGGGGTCTGAGTCTCGGAGACCTCAGAATTCCTGGACAGAACCTGAATCTCCGTTGTGTCAGAGGAAGTGGGCAACGCACTCGTATCCAAGCAGCTCCCTTTGGAGGTCAGGCGGTGCCTGGAGTTTAGGTTGTGTATAGGCCACACTGTGGTCGGGACTCTTCTGACTTTGCAGGAGGAAATAAAAGCAGAGAGGCGGCGCAGGTTGGGAGCGATTTTCCGAGATGGGAGTTGTTCCCCACAGTTGCAGCCTCATTTAGCTTTCCCGCATCCATTACTAGTTCATCACTAGTGTTTCCCTTTCCTCTTCGTTTTGGAGAGGAACACCGGAGGCCAGACACAATGAAATAACGTTGAACACAACAGGCTTTTAGATTATACTCTTGAGTCTCCTTAATACATTTCAAGAAAAACAAGTTTATTTTATGAGGTAGATAAATTAGATGGAAAAGCCAAATGCTTTGATTTTTGGGTAATTGCCAGATTTCTTCTGTAAGTATACATTCACCTTGTCAGTGCAACTTAGGCTCTTTCAAATTGCCACATTGTATCCGTGTGGGAACTGCTTTTGCATTTAAAAGGAAAAGAGACAGCAAACACTGCCTGCATTTCAGTTAATGTAATATTTGGATGCTGGAGATAATATGGTTGGTGGAAGTTTGAAATTTGAAACGTATAAACCAAAAGACAGTAGTTTTAAACAGGAAAATTTTCATCATAGCTAGTTTAGCCATAAAATAGCATATAAGTCAGTTTGCTTGACAGTTTTATTCACCTTCATAGACAATTGTTTATCTGTATCATCAAAATATGTATCATTGACTCAGTTTTCCAAATTTCTCAATTCAGAAATAGATTGTTTAAAGATACTTTTAAAAAGGGGTGTCGGGGAGATGGCTCAGTAGAATAAGTGCTTCCTTGGCAAGCACAAGGGCCTGAATTCAATCCCTGTTTGGGCTAAATAAATAAATAAATAAGGTATTAATTTAGGTGAGATCCATTTATGAATCGTTATGACAATACTTAAATAAGTAGTTATAAAATTACACTTTTTTTTTGAGACAGGGTTTCAGAATGTAGCCGGGTTTGGACTGGAAGTCACAGTGATCCCCTGCCTCACCATACTGAGCCATGGGGAGTGCACCACCACAACTGGCCTTAAAAAATACAATTTGACTTTAGTATTGTGGGAGTTACTATTACTTGAAAAATTGAATTGTTTTTCTAATTATTTATAATTTTTATTTATAAAAGTATTTATAATTTATAGAAGTATTTATAATTTTTAAAATATGAATTAATTGTGTGATTTGTTTACTCCTCAGATGCCTTATGGTGAAGTTGAAGCTAAGTTCTTGGGACCTGGGAAAGAACTAACAAATGAACCACGCTATAAAAAATTGAAATCAGCTGCCGAAGCTTGTATTTTACCACGTCATGGCAGTGTTAATTTTCTTCAGAAGGACAAAACCCAACCTACAGATTTACAGAAACCTTTGCATAATGAGATGCCTTGTACCAGATTAAATGTTATTGAATCCACTGGTTCACAAATTTTACAGGATGGAAAACCTCCAGTAGTATCAACAGATGATGAAATATATAGTACAAGTAAAGCATTTATAGGACCTATTTACAAACCCCCTGGGAAAAAAAAATCTAATGAAAGGTGGAATGAAACAGACACTCACAATGGTACAAATGGCAAAGGAAGACAAGAGAAGAAACGGAAATTCAACACCAAAAAATTAGAGATTGATACTGAATTATCACAGTTTTACAAAGAAATTGAAGAACTTGAAAATGAAAAAGACAACTCAGAAGTCAATTGGAAGGAATTTGTGCCTTCTCAGGAGCAATCTACTGCATATTATGAGGGCCATAATAATGATGTCTTAAAATGTGATGATGCAAGTAAAGATACTGATATTGTTCCTCAGTCACTCTGTGGTTATCAGCAGTACTTGGGCAGTGAACCAGGCAAATATACCAGTGATGGACAAGTAATACCTCCATTTTGTGATACTTCATTCACTTCTTTCAGGCCAGAACAGGAATCGTTGCATTCTTTCATGGTACCCTATGGTCCCCCTCTTCCCAGTTTCAACTGTCATTTAAATATTCAAAGATTCAGTGCTCCACCGAGTCCATCACCAAGTATTTTCCATGCTCAAGGTGATTATCAGATTCAAAATGGATATGATGTAAATAGTTGTCATGTGAAGTGGGATTGTGTTGATCAGAACAGTGAATATACTGACTATAGTAGGAATAGCAATATTGTTTATCCCCCTAGAAATGGCTGTAGTGGGCAGGATGGCTACATAAATAATGACTTACATGAAATCAGGGAAGGAAGCTGGAAAGAGCCTCCTATAGACAAAAATAATGGAATGGACAGATTTATAAACCAACAGTTACAAGAAGAAAAGTTAAATAAATTACAGAAATTACTTATTCTTTTAAGAGGTCTGCCTGGTTCTGGGAAAACCACATTGTCTCGGTAAGTAAAATATACCAAGTAAATGCTTGGTGATTTTTATCTAAAAATCATAAGTGATTTGTGTTCAGTGACAAATGCTTTCAAGTTTTTATTTTCATTTCGGGGGGGGGGGCATTGGGGATAGAACTCAGAACCTTGTGCTTACCAGGCAAGCACTGTGCCTCTGACTTATCCCCAGTCCTCAAGTTTCTAGAAGAGAATATCACACAGTATTTAAGAGTGGCACTTGATAGTGTAAATATTTTGGGGGTTTTTGGTCTTTTGAGATAGGGTTTCACTATGCAGTTTAGGCTGGCCCTGAACTCATTTGTTAGACTAGGTTAGCCTACCCCTCACCGTGATCCTCCTGCCTCAACTATCTTAGTTCTGGGATTACAAGTGTGGGCCACCATGCCTGGCTGTTTTGAAAAGATGTTTTCTGATGGGGAGGGAAAAATTGTCATGTATGTGTTTCTGTTTAGATTCTGTTAAGGGTTTTAAAAATAGACCATTTGTAATTATGACAGTAATGAAAGCAAATGCAGCTTGAGGGCTTTGCTAGTCTTTTCTGTTAGGTGAGCTATTTGAGAAAAGTTGGATTTAGTGTCAGGATTGAGTTTTGATTTAGTTACTTCACTTTGTTACCTTGGGCATGTTTTGCTGCCTGCTAGTTGAATGAATATTACTAATTTTTCTGGAATTTTTTGACAACTCAAAGAAATTTTGAAAATGTTAATTAGTACTGTATTGTGTTCATATCCTTGAATGAAAGTATATGAAAAACTTATCATTTTTGTTAGCTTATCTCTATTTTTTGTAACTTCTGAGTTAAACTGAACTACTTTCTGTAGCTATTTGTATTCTGTAGCTATTTGTAATGTTTGATACATTGTATCAACTTGAGAAGTTTAGAAGTTTAAGGCAAGGCTCCATTAGTTGGTGGAGCCACATTCTGTATTGTGCTGCGTGGATCTACGCAGCAACACAATTTGTAATATACCTCACTTTTATCTCCTGAGCCTGTACCGAAGGAGGGCATGGAGATGGTGTGAGAGCTACACCTGCCTGCCTGCCCCCTCAGGGATGGTTCACAATATAAGGGAGGAAAAGAGGCTTGCTCTTCCCGTTTTTTTTGCCCTTACTGCTTTTGCTGTCTTCCACCACCACCACCATGAATCCCCTTTCTGCCGTGCTACCCTGCCTTTCAGCCAGCTGATTAATTGACTGAAAACTCACAAGCTGTGAGCTAAATAAACTTTTCCTTCTTTAAGTTTGAGCGGGGGTGGGGGGCACGGGGTGGGGTTGGGGGGGTGTTTTATCTCAGCAAGGAGGGAAAAGTAAGACACTATAGATTCTATGAGATGACGTTCTCTTTTTTTTTTTTTGAAAGTACTGGAAATCACTCAGGACCTTGAACTTGCCAGGCAGGTGCTTGTGCTGTTGAACTATATCTCCAGTTTCTATAAAATGAAAATGCACCGTATCAAAATATTTTAATATGTACTTTAAAATTGTGACTCAACGCAAATAGAAATAGTTGGAAATAAATTCTTATTCTTAAATCACATACGTAGTCCTCAAATTTATTACTATAATCACTCTTATCTTTCACTATAGTTTTTCTTTTACTTTTTGGAGATGGGATTTCTGTGTAATTCAGGCTGGCCTTGAGCTTGCAGTGATCCGCTTGCCTCAGCCTCTCCAGCGTAGGGATTGAAGGTCTGCACCATCCCACAACAATTAAATCTTGAAATTCTATTGAATTACCACTACTTTATCCCTTTGCAGTTTCAACATACTCCAATATATTGTCTTAAACCTAACATTTCTTTCTTATTTTTTTATACACCTACTTAGTCCTGTCAGATTGACCTAGTTTCCAAATTTCAGTTTTTCTTTTCTTTTTTTAGTGTTTATTTTCAATATATATTTTCTGTTCATATACTAACTTCAGAAGATTGTTCATGTTTATGAAGTAGCTTTACTCTAAAAGAGTTGAAATTTTATCTTCTTTATAAAATCCTCAAAAACCAGCAGCCACAGTAACCACAGTTTCAACTTCAGCTCCATGATGTTTCCCTTGGCAAAAACTGCATGAGGTCGTTTTCCAGTTCTAAGCATTCAACAAATGGTAGCCAGGAAGAACCACCAGAAACATACACCTGATTTCAGTGACAAATATGGAAATGCTATATTAGTTGGTGGAGCCACATTCTGTATTGCTGCATGGATCTACACAGCAACACAAATTGTGATAGAATGGACCCTTTCCCCTGTTGGCACAGTCACCCCCAAGGAATGGAGAGATGAGTAATCATGCCAGCTGATATGGTACAGCTACATTTCTAAATGAAATCATAATTAGTATCAAGTAGAAGCACTGTGTATCCATTAAAATGTGGCATATTGAAGAAATAAAGTACAATTGAAACTTTTAAAAAAATCCTCACTAAGGAAGAATAAAATTGCAAAGGCCAAAATTTAAATTCAGTGATTATAGTTTATAATCTGGCTTGATATGCTTATATTATAAGTTAAATCTCTTATTTTTTTCTGAAGAAATTTTTGTTTAGATATAGATCTTTTATCAAGTAAATATAAAATTGTAAAATAATTCCTAACCTAAAGATACCAAGTAAGTTTTCTTCTTGTGGCATAAATCCTACATAAGCTGCAAAGAATTTGTATTGCTTCCAGGAGCTATTTTTCACAATTGCACAAATATAGTCGAGTAAGTGCTTTGTTCCTTAAGGAACCCTGATAGCATTTTGATGAAAGATTGATTTCAGGCATAATTCTGCAGTTTTTTTAGAGATAGAAGTTTGTTACCATTTTAGTTAGCATCAGACAATCTTTTGATCTCATGATTATACACAGAACCATTTAGAAATCAAACTTTGGGTTTTTTTTCCCCCACAGAAATAGATTATAGAGATTCTTACACTGTTCATGACAAGGATAGGGGAATGGATTTAATTTATTTTAGCTAGTCCACATTTCTTATACTCTATACCAATGAGAGTTTATTTTCAGAAGCAAATCATTAATTTCATTACTAGCAAAATGTCTAGAGTTGATCAGAGATGAAACAGGTGTAATAACTTTTCATAGCTCCCTTTAGAGAATATGCTGTATGCTTTAACAAGACTATTTGGTCTTGCTATGATTTCTTTACATAGGTAACTGCTTAGGATATAGCTTAAATTGTGCAAATGATCTCATACTGTGCTAAAATATTTTTTAAAATATTATAATTTCATTGAGTACACCGTAAATCTAATCATCTAGATTGTAAGCAGAGAACCAATCTTGACAATAATACCTATGATGTGTTGTGTGCCTGTTAACTGCAGAGACACTATCTTTAAAAAGAGATGGGTACTAACTTCTCACTTTATAGATGAGGATATAGAATAGTTCAGTGAATTATCCCACATTACATTTTCTTTTAAGAGCTACAACTAGAATTTTAGAAATCAAGAGCTAGCCAGGCGTGGTGGCGCAGGCCTGTAATCCCAGCACTCGGGAGGCTGAGGCAGGAGGATTGTTGTGAGTTTGAGACCAGCCTGAGCTACAAAGTGAGCTTAAGGCCAGCCTGAACTGCATAGTGAGATCCTGTCTCAAAAAGACAAAAAAAAAAAACCAGAAGAAATCAAGAGCTAACTCAGAATCCCCCATTCTTTCCAAGACCACACTGCCTTCAATGTAGTAAGTGCCCAAAACTTCTTTGATGGTAGTTCTGGGAAAAGTAGTAACCTGTGCTGTTGGATACTCAAGTCCCTTAGATAACATGGGGTAATAGCCAATTCAATATAAATATTATGTAAAATGTTATTGGTATATTGTATCGTTTAAATGATAAGAAAAAAGCAAACACATTCAATACAGATACAACCGTGTTAAGCCTAACTCCACAGTATACATCAGCATAAAGGTAACATTCTGCTTAGCATAAAGGTAACATTCACAAATTGCAAACCTGTGTGTCTGGAGAACCAACTGTAAATAGTTTTGGTTCTAGCATGTTTGTGTATAGAATGACATGGTAAAATGGAACAACCCAATAAAGATGTGATATTTCCCTGCCCCTAACTAATACAAATTCTATGAGTTTTGATAAACCACTCTAAAATTAGTTTGGTTTATACATGTATTGGGCAATTTTAAAGAATAAGAGCCTTATCCTACTATCTTTCAAAGTGAACTTAACCAAATAAAACTGTAGCAGAACAGATAAATAAGATTAGAGAATTCAAGAAAAATAAGCATAGATATAAGAAAATTTTGTATATGTAGCATATATTGGAATACATTTTGTATCAGTTGGGAGATTTAATACAGTAAATGATAATTGTACATTTGACTATGAGTTTAGGAGAAAACACATAAAACCTGCCATAGATAATTCACAAAAATAAATTCCAGATGGATAAAAGATTTAAAAGTTTTATAAAAAGGAAAAAAGAGGTAAAAACATAATGGTGTGTTTATTGCTTTTTTTGAGTTTCTTTGGGCATATAGCAGAATAGGCTGAATAACAGCTTCCAATAGATGTCCATGTCTAATTTCTAAAACCTGTACATGTTACTTTATGAGGCAGAAGAGACTTGGAGATGTGACTAAATTGATCTTTTGATGAGGTGATTATCTTGGATTATCTATGTAGGGCCAATGTAATTACAGAGGTTCTTAATAAACCTAGGAAGATTAGAATCAGAGATGTAAAGACAGAAGCATAAGTCAGAGGAAAGATGCTACTTTGGTAGCTTTGTCTTGTCCTTGCAGTACCCATAAACCAAGAGGTGCACTTAACAGCTAGAAGTTGGGGGCCCCGGGGATGTGGGGGAAATTCACTTTGAGTTCAACAGGAATCCAGGCCTGTACACATCTTGTCTTTAGCTGGGTGAATATAATTTTGGATTACTAGCCCTCAGGCTTACAAAGTAGTAAAAGTCTTTTGTTTTAAACTATCAAGCTTGTGGTAATTTGTTACAGCAGGCGTAGGAACTGATAATATACTTACCATTGTTTTAAGAGATATGAAAGAGATTTTTTTCCCCTCATTTGTGCCATATCTGTTCCTTAGAAACTAGTGACTAAAGTCAGCCTCATTTGAAGGGGGGAGTGTTCAGTTTATTTTTTTCTTTTTGCGGTACTGGGGATTGAACTCGGGGCCTTGCGCTTGCCAGGCAAGCACTTATTCTACTGAGCTATCTCCCCCGCCCTGAGAGCTCAGTTTAAAATCAAAGGTAAGATTTACTTTCCTTATTTAAGTTCTTAATTCAAGGAGTGCTTAAATTTTCTTTTCCTTTTTTTTGGCTCGCTCTGGTAAGGATGGGTGTGGTAAGGTATGGGGAGCTGGGGATTGAACTGCAGTCCCCTGAGCCTGACTGGGTTTGCCCCATCAGGCGCTTAAACTACTGAGCTAACCCCCAACTTCCTCAAGAAGTGTTTAGAGCATCAAGTGCTGGATATAACAAACAGATTAGGGATATGCAAAGCTACTCAGTAAATAAGGAGGTGAAGGCTTTATGGAGTATTATTGCTCTTTTTTTTGACATTTCCAATTTCAAATGCATGAATGTAGTAAAATAATATGCAGTTCATAGAAATTTTAAACAACTGAAATGAACTTTTCTGTAGCCTTTTTCTTGGGAAGAAGGCATACCTGTTACTTAGGTGGAAAATTATAAACACAGAGTGTATTAGATATTCATGACCATGCAACAACATTATACAGTTTCTGTATAAATCTGAGTATGTTTAAACCTTGTTTTTGGAGGCTGGAGGCCATTGGGGCCTCTCCCCATGTGACAGTACTGTATCTTTCAAAGTGTGCAAGAATGCACCAAAGATGAAGTTAAAACAGATTTTTTTCTTTTGGTAATCATGGAAGTGACATCCCATCATCTGTGCCATATTCTGTTTTTTAAACTAGCAACTTCCAATCATTATAAGGGAGGGAATTTTGCAAGCCTGAGGTTACTATGAGGCAAGGGTTCTTACAGATGATCAGAATCATTGTCTTTACTTTTCCACTATAATCTCTGTAACTGGTGGCATCATTTTGGAAATTATTTTCTTTCCTAAATATAATATCACATTGTGATAGTTGTTTTGAGGGTTAAATGAAGTCACCTATGTATATAAAATGCTTGGCACAAGGTTCTCAAAAAATAGATTTTGTTTGAGGAAAAAGTCACTGAGCTTCCATCTGTGTTTTTTTTTTAGGGTTTTTTTTGTTTGTTTGTTTTGACAGGATCTCACTATGCAGCACACATTCAGTGATCCTCCTGCTTCTTGCCTCCCTAGGGCTGGGATTATAGGCGTGCCACCACGCCCAGACTCTATCGCCTGCTCAGCACACCCAAAGGGGTCGCTGGCACGGCATGCGGAACCAGGAATTGAACCCTGGCCGCTGCGCTTACCTAAGCAAGCGCTTAGTCTGCTGAGCTATACCGCCGGCCCTTATCTGTGTTTGTTTTTTTTGACACAGCGTCTCACTGTGTATTTCAGGCTAGTCTGGAATTCAATGTGTAGCCCAGGCTGGCCCCATATTTGTAGCTATTCTGATTCAGCATTCTGAGTGCTGGGTGTGGCACACACCTGACTGATTTTTTAAATTTTAAAGTTGAGTTATTCCTATTTCCAAATGTTGACATTGTAGGTCTCCATTTTATAGCTTAGTTGCAAGAATTATGATACAAGTGATTATTAAGAATTTTGAGCCAGGTATGCTGATGCATTATCTTCTGAGAGATTTAACCAAGAGGACTGAAACTTTGAGCCCAGCTTTTGTAAGACTCTGTCTCAAAAGAAGAGGAAAAAGAAAAGAAGAAAAAAATGTATTGGGGTGTAGCTCAGTGCAATCCCTAGTAACCCTGCAACTGAAAATATCAGTTTTCTTTAATTATTTTTGTTTCAGATGCTTGGTATTAGATATCCTTAAATTCACTAAACTTTTTTAAGTTCCCAAAATGAAGCCATATATATATATATATATATTTTTTTTTTTTTTTTTTTTTTTTTTTTTCCCCCCTTTTTTTTTTTTTTTTTTTTTTTTTTTTTGTACCGGAATCAAACTCAGGAACTTGTACTTGCCAGGCGAGATACCTGTGCCATCTCCCTTGCCCCAAGATATGTACTTTGAGATAAACTTGGAAAAGATATAAGCACAGTCTTTGTGGAAAAAGTCTCTCCAAGCCAAACTTATTTACTGTAGCTATAATTTATATTGAAGGAGTGATTGAAGTATACATGATTATACATATTTATACACATTACCATTAATTTCCCCCAACATACTCTCACATACCCACTTGCTTTAAATACACTTATCCCATGCTTGCTACTTGTTTTGTTGAGAGTGTGACTATGTAGTCTAGGTTGGCCTTGAGCTCACTATATACTCAGCTTGGTCTTGAACTTGGGATGGTATGTGCTGGGATTACAGGTGCATCTTGCTGCTTTCTGAAGCAGTTCTGGAGGTCCTGTTTTATGAATGGCTTTATGAGGTATAATAAAAAATATAGTGAATGCTGCTGCTGAGTATCATCCTACAGAGAGGCAGGCTAATTTTTAGTATATGTGCTGCTGAAGCTAGCTCATTGCAGGGTCATAAAAACCTCATCCATGTTATTCATTGTTTCTGGCACTTTGTGGTTTTTGGCTCTTCCCCAGAGTCAAGTGACCATAAAGTTAAATATTTTGAACTGTTTCAGGTAGTTCAGGTCTTCAAGGCAGCTACTGTAGCCAAACTACTGACATTTAAAAAGGATCTTTTAAAACTATTCCAGAGGGGCCAGGGAGATGGCTCAATAGAATAAGCACTTGCCTGGCAAGTGCAAGGGCCTGAGTTCAATCCCTGGTTCCGCAAAAAAAAAAAAAAAAAGAAAACTACTCCAGAAAGTGGCAAGAACAGTGGGATAATTGTTTGAAACAAGGAATATTATTTTGAGGATATATGGCATGGCAATGTATTTTTTTTTTTTTTTTTTTGTCTTTTTGAGACAGGGTCTCACTATGCAGTTCAGGCTGGCCTTAAGCTCACTTTGTAGTTCAGGCTGGTCTCGAACTCACAACAATCCTCCTGCCTCAGCCTCCCGAGTGCTGGGATTACAGGCATGTGCCACCATGCCCGGCTGGCAATGTATTTTTTATTGTAGTAAAGTTTTAAAAATGTATACATTCATCGTATTTTTTGGTCACATCACATATTTGAAGAGATGATCTTAAGCCAACCTGGCAAAGTAAACCAGGATCATTTATGATCCCAGCAGTCTGTAACTGAGGCAGGAAGATGAGAAGTTTGAGCACATACTGCGCAATTTACTGATTTAGCAAAATCTTGTCTTCAGAAAAAAGGTGAGGAATGACGACATAGGTCAGGATGAAGACCTGAAATCCCCACTTCCACAAGAAAGATTTTTTTTTCTTAAAGGATATTTATTCATATTTGATGTTGACCTCGTTTGATGATAAAAACTGATTTATTCTCTCCATCTGTTTTTTTTTTAATGGGGAGAATTTAAGCCATGTCTTGAATATAAAAACTATTCTCATGTAAATTGGTATCTTAAAAATCACCTGCTAACCCTGGGCGAGAAACGGTAACACGCTTTGGATATGAAAGCTGTCTTGTTACTGAACCAAGCAGTGGAGAGAAGCCTTTGGCTGCCAGAGCTGGGTCAAACTCTGAGAACTAGGTCCTTCTGGCAATCTGAGGAGGAAGGTGACCAGGCTCTATCTGCACTGTGTCCCTCCACTTGAATGCTTTTGCTTTTCCTTGGTATAAAAGAGTCCACAACAGTCCTCATGGCTTGATGACAAATAGTGTGCGACTCTGTCACCCCCAGAATTTTTTGACTCTGTGGAAGGCTAGAAGAGCAGGAGCTGGTCCAATAGCAGTGTGGCAAGAGAAGCCAAAAGAAATGCAGGTGGGTGTTGGGATAAAAGAAAGCTACTTAAACCATGTGTAATGCCACACATCTGTAACCTTGGCTCCTTGGGGAAGCATGAGGCAGGAGGATGGCAAGTCTGGGCCAGCCTGAGCATTTTAGTGACTTATTGAGAACCTGTCTCAAAATAAAATAAAAATTAGAAAAAAAAAAAATCAACTAATAAGCCGGGCGTGGTGGCGCACCTGTAATCCTAGCACTTGGGAGTCTGAGGCAGGAGGATTGTTGTGAGTTTGAGACCAGCCTGAGCTACAAAGTGAGCTTAAGGCCAGCCTGAACTGCATAGTGAGATCCTGTCTCAAAAAGAAAAAAAAGGGGCTGGGGAGATGGCTCAGTGGAATAAGTGCTTCCCTGGCAAGCACAAGGGCCTGAGTTCAATCCCCGGTTCCACAAAAAAAAAAAAAAAAATGAAAAAGAAAAAAAAAAAGAATCAACTAATAAATCAGAACAAAAGGGGGGATCAGACTTTGGGAAATATATTTTTTAGATTTCTGGTACTGTTTAATATATTACATGGTTAATTATGATCAAAATCTCTTTTTTTTTGGGTGATTGACCTCTGATTTAGAATGCTAATATTATGGCTTTTTTTTTTAAGTTTTAGGTTATGTGTTTAAGCTAACATGCTGTTCAAAATGTTAGATATATTTTGAGTAAATCATAGCTGCTTAACTGAAATCCAAAAGAAGCAAACAGCCCAAACTGATAACTTTCATTTGGTTTGTTTGAACTATTTTGAACTATAATTCTGTAAGTGGAAATATGCATTTAATTTTTTTATACATTTTTATTATGAGTTCTAAGAAGGAAAGATATTTGTTATCCTAATGTGTAGTTGAATTCCTTATTACTGTTTAGTAGGAAGTAAGTATTCTTGAATTATCCCAGGACAGTTTTTTTCTTTCAATCTCTTCTGCTACCAACCATCCACCTTCTAAACTCTTTTCACAGTTATGAAGTCATATACACTTAATGCTATCCTCAGGGACAGGAGTGAAAACAGTAAGATAGTTTTTGTTGAATCCAAATGGTTACTGCATTTTCCCTTAGCATACTTCTCTTTCTTGAGTCATCAGTTGTGGGAATTCTCTGGTGCTCTGAACATGCCTTGCTCTGAAATTTAAGATGATATCATTTTAAAAACAAAATTTGATTATAGTGATCTGAGAATTTTAATTTTTATTTGGTGTTTTGTGCTTAGCTTTATTAGGTTATTTAATTTTTAAAACTTCAAAGTTTGATTATAGTTTGGAAGATTACACGTTGTTCCATAACCTTTTTAAGTATTTTTTCTTTCTTCTTGGTATCAGGAATTGAACTCAGGATCTCGTGCTTGACGGGCAGATGCTGTGCTACTGAGCTATATCCCCAAACTGTGTTTCATAACCTTACATCTGCATTTATTTCTGACTCTGAGGGTCATATTATCTTTGTGCTTCATTGAAATGAATTTCCAGACTGTATTTCGTCAACTATGGTTTCTTCTAGATGAATTGCTTACTGAATTTTCTTTTCTAGGTTTCCTGTTACACCAAATTGAGGCTAAACAACAAATACATATATATTACAGTTAGAATATGAATAATAGTCAGCATTGGCTTGGGGTTGGATAAAGAGTATTTTTTTAAAAGGTGGAGGAATAATGTTCACTTAAGTTTTTGATCATGGCTGTAACTGTGAAATTTAAGTATGAACTGATATTTGATACTTGAGTTTTTTTTAAGGTTTTTCAACTCTGCGATTCTGTTTGTAATGCATATTACTTAAGGATAAGTACTAAAAATTTTTGTAAGTTAACCTTTTCTATGTGGGGTATTTTTGGTAGCTATCAGTTTTTATAAAATATAATATTTATGGTTTCTTTTATTAACAGAATTCTGCTTGGTCAGAGTCGTGATGGTATTGTGTTCAGCACTGATGACTATTTTCACCATCAAGATGGGTACAGGTATAATGTTAATCAGCTTGGTGATGCCCATGACTGGAATCAGAACAGAGGTGTGTTTTGGGCCAAATATCCTGGGGTGATCATTTCACCAGGGGGTCTGAAAAAACCTAGGTTTTCTTCTTCTTTTTTTTTTTTTAATTTTAGGGAAGGATCTACAGGGTGTTCAGGGTCTCACTTCTAGATGGGACTTATAGTGATCTGCCTGTTTACAGCCTCCCAAGAGCTGGGATTGCAGGCATGCCACCACATCCAGTCTCTATTGCTGTTTCAGCACCAGGCCAGCATGGCAGGCCAGGGAGCTGGTTTTATTCTTGACTTAGACTTTTACCAGCACAATGACTAACAAGTAATTTAAATGGCTTTGAATTTCAGTTTCTTCTTAAGAGGTGATTAATAGTTACATATGTCCTACCTCATTAAAGTTGTTATAAAAATCAATGATGGACTGGGCGTGGCAGTGCACTCCTATAATTCCAGCTTCCTGGAGGCTGAGACAGGAGGATCATTAGGAGTTTGAGACCAATCTGGGCTACAAATAGAGTTCAAGGCCAGCCTGAGCTGCATAGCAAGACCCTATCTCTAGGAGGAAAAAAAAAAAAAAGAAAAAAAAAAAAATCAGTGAATTTAGATAAAACATTTTGTAAACTGTAAATCATATGCCAGTATAAGCTGGTAAATAATACAGGTATGGGATGTTAGATACGTTTTATTTTATACTTGATAAATAAATTGAATTTATTTTTCCTGAGAATTATGCTAATGTTTTTCAAGTCTTAAAAATAGAATGCCTGTGAATTTTAAAACATTTTCTGGGCTGGGGAGCTAGCTCAGCAGTCTAAGGGTCTGCCTGGCAAGGGTAAGGACTGGGTTTGATTCCTGGTACTGCATGCTGTACCTGCTCCAGGACCCTGGGTACACCTTGCTGGCCACTGAAACCAGGCGCATGGTGGCAGATACCTGAAATCCCAGCTCTGGGTAGGCTGAGAAAGGAATATCACTATGAGTCAGAGCTGCATAGTAAGATTCTATACCAAATAAATAAATAAATGATTTAAAAAATTAAGAAAAGCTTTTCTCCTTGATGCTGGTGAGTGAAAAATTTACTTAATACTTTCTTTAGAGAACATGAGACATTATATCATGAATGGTGATTTTTAACCCTGGCTGGACTTTCTTTTTTCTTTTTGTTTTTTAGAGATAGGTTCTCACTGTGCAATTTAGGCTGTCGTTGAGCTCACTTTGTAGGCTGTCTGGTCTCAAAATGGGAAGGATCTTTCTACCTCAGCCTCCTGAGTGCTGTGATAACAGTAGTGTGCCAGCACGCTCAACCTGACTACATTTGAATCACTTGAGGACCTCTTTAAAAAGCATATCCCTGGGCTTCAGCCCCAGAAATTCTGTTTTTATTGATTTTGGACTGGGGCCTAAAGTTTGTTTTTTATGTAATTTAAAGTTCTAACATTTGGTCAGATTTGAAAACCACTAATTTAAAACTATGTCAATAAATGCTTATACTATGTATTTTTTAAAGAATGTACAGATGATTAAAAAATAACATGAGAAATTTCAAATTTAGATTGGAAAAAATATAATGAATTTTATAACCATCATACAGAGTTATAAGTTACCAACATCTTAAAATGTAGCCAGCATTTCATTTTTTAAAAATGTATTTCTTTTTTAATTCGCTGAAGGATTTGAAAGCAAATTCCAGATATTATATGTTATGCATTTCTAATTGACTATCTTATGTATCCACATCTTATTTCACTGCAGTGCTATCATCATGCATAAAACTAACAGTTTCATAGCATTATATAGCTCTATCTGTAATCAAATATCTCATCTTGCTTTAATTTCTTTTAACTTTTTTTTTTTTTTTTTTGGTGGTACCAGGGATCAAACTCAGGACCTTGCACTTGCCAGGCAAGTGCTTACACCACTGAGCTATATCCTGGCCCCCTTAATTTTTTTCTATGGTTCTCTTTGAATTAGAATTCAAAGTTCTCAAACTAGATTTGGTTTTGTGTTTCTGTAATTTATATTAATACATAATAGTTTTCTCTTTTTATTGGTGAATTGAGACCATTAATGTTGATCGTTATAACTTCCACAGATTGACTTATCCTTGTCCTGTTATTTTCTTTTTCTTGGCTCTCCTTTTCTCCCTGTTTAATGCCTTGCCTGATGGATTCATTCTCTTGGGGTTCATGGATTTGTAACCCTTATTATCTTTCTAGAATATCCTTCAGAACTTTTTGAGCTACTAGTGTGGTGGTTATAAATTTTCTCAGTTATTGTTGTGGAAGTATCTTATTTCTCCATCAATTTTGAAAGATAGTTTTGTGGAGTACATCATTTTGGATTGGAGACTTTTCTTTTAAGGCTTGAAATACTTTACTCCAAGCTCTCCTTGACTTGAGGGTTTGTATTGAGAAGTCTGCTGTGATTCTGATGGGTTTTCCTTTATAGGCACTGGCCTATAGTATTTTTTATGATGTTTAGGCACTCCCAGTCTATTATTTCTTTTCTTTTATAGCATTTGTTAGTATTTCTATGATGCTTAGGCATTCTTACTCTATTATTTCTTTTATAGCATTTATTTCTCATAGCTTTTAATATTGTTTTTGTGTTGAATTTCTAGAATCTTGACTATTACATGCTTTGGAATTCTATATACCTTACTTACTTGTATATTGCATTCTTGAGCCCTGCTTGGGAAGTTTTGCCATGACTGTATTTATTTATTTATTTATTGTTAATCTTTTATTTATATATTTGGTACACAGCCTTACTATGCAGCTAAGATTTGTAGTGATCCTGTCTCAGCCTCCCCAGCACTGGGATTATAGATGTGTGCCATCACACCCAGTTTCAATATGCCAGCTTGGTGCAGGACTAGCACAGTGTATGTTACTGGTTTTTGAACCTGGTTCTTTGCGCTTGCCAGGCAGGTGCTTAGACAACCGAGCTATCTCCCTGGCCCCATGACTTTATTTTTTAAATATTTTTATTTTACTGTTTTTTTTTTTTTTTAATTATTTTTAATTATTATTTTTTTTTTTGGTACCAGGGATTGAATTCAGGACCTTGCGCTTGCCAGGCAAGCACATATTGCACTGAGCTATCTCCCTCACCCTATTTTACTGTTTCTTGAGACATGTTCTTACTGTGTAGTTCAGCCTGGCTTTGAGTTTACTGTGTAGCCCAAGATAGCTTTAGACTTGTGGTGATGCTTCTGCATCAGCCTCCCGAGTGCTGGGATTACAGTTGTGTGCCACATGGCTGCCATGACTTCTGTGAACAGGTTTTTTATGTGATTTGTGCCATCTTCTGCTTTTTCATTTAGTCTGATCTATGTTGTATTGTTCTTTTGCATCATCTAGCAGTTGCTAGATTGATTTCTCATGGTCCCTTGCTATTTTAAAGAATTAATTCTTAAGCCGGGCATGGTGGCGCATGCCTGTAATCCCAGCACTCGGGAGGCTGAGGCAGGAGGATTGTTGTGAGTTCGAGACCAGCCTGAGCTACAAAGTGAGCTTAAGGCCAGCCTGAACTGCATAGTGAGACCCTGTCTCAAAAAGACAAAAAAAAAAAAAAAAAAGAATTAATTCTTTTCATGATTATTAATCACAATCCTGTTTTCTTCTGACAGTCTACTTTTATTGGCTGATTTTGCTGTGTATATTTTCAAAGAAATTTTTAATCTCTTGTATATCTGTTTGAAACTTTTAAGGATTCCATCTCTTTTTAAGGATTCCATTTGTTTCCTATGTTGAGCATTCACTTCCTAAGCTCCTCCCTCTTTTTTTAAAAATCTATATCTGCTCTAGAGTCACTAAGCATGTCTTTCTTTTTTCTTTTTTGAATGTTACAGGGTCTTAATACACAGCTTGGAGTCACAGTGATTCTCCTGTTTTCAGCCTCCCCAACACTGGGATTATAGGCACGTACCACTATGCCTAGACTCTGTGGCTGGCTCAGCCCACCCTGGAGGCATGGCTGGCCTGGCATGTGCCAGAGATCAAACCGCAGTCCCTGTGTTTGCCTAACCTTGCCTAAGCAGGCATTTTAGTCAGCTGAGCTATCTCACCAGCTCCCAAGCGTGTCTTTCATTATGTAGTTATCTGAGGAATCATTTTGATTTTTTTTTTTTAGAGCTTTGTTCATCAGCTTTGTTACTTTCACTGTTATCACTTCAGAGAGTCCAGGTGTGTGGCTTTCAGATTGCTATGCCTCGTTGCCCCCTGTGTTTGCCTTTGATGAAGTGGAAGTATGGGTTTAAATGTCTTTTTTTGTTTTTGTTTTTTCAGTTTAATTTCTGGGTTGATGTTTTTAAATTGCTTATGAGGAGTAGCTTTATTAGTAATATTTAGAACACTTAGAGGTATTTTCCAGGTATAGCTGGCTTTTGGCTTTTAAGTCTTGCAAAGTTTTACCTCTTAAATTCATTGGGGAATGAGAAATTGTTACCTACTTGGCCCAGCCCCTGGTTCTTTGGCACTGGCCTAAGGTATTTTTTATGATCCATAGGCAATTTCAGTCTTGATATACCAGGAAGAACAACTGATTAGTATAGTTATTTCACCTGGGCTAAAGTGGCATGATCAGCAATAACAATAGCATGAAACACAGCCTAAAAAATGACAGTCCATGGTAGCTATCAACTTGCTACCTTTAACTTATGAGTTAAATTTGTGATTGTATAACAAAATCTAAAATGAACTAGAAAGTTCTGTACAGTAAGCCTTTAGTATGGTGATTTTACGCTTGGGAGAAATCAAAGAGATTAGGGGGACAATAAATAGAAAAAGACAAAGATTAGAAGTAGGCTAAAAAAAAATCAGGTTGGAGAACAAAGGATAATCATGCAAACTTTGGGAAACTGGTGAAGATAAGGGAAAGAAAAGGGAGAAATAAGAACAGAACAATAATAACAAAACTAGAAACAATACTATCTCCATTACTCTTTTCTCGTTGCTGGGACATATACCTGACACTCAAAAAGAATTATTTAGCTCACAGTTACTGGACGTTTTAGTCCATACTTAGCTGGCTCCAAAGCAGGGTGGCTCATGGCAGAGAACGACCTTTCATGGCAGCAAAGAGCAAGAGAGAAATGGAGGCATGGCAGCAGCTCAAGCAGCTAACTTTTCTTTCCTCCTTACATTGAAATGCAAGTTACCTGCCCCAGGGCAGGTGCAGTATCCACATCACAATAATCAATCACAAACTCCAGAAGTCATCCCATGACTGTATGAAGCTTCAGAGGACACCTGTACACACACCATAACAAGTACATACTCATAAGAGCAAACAAGGACAAACCAAATAAAACAAAAAACAAGAAAAGAGAAAAAATAAAAAACAATAAGAAAACAGTGTGTGGCTGGGGACAGAGCTCAGCAGCAGAAGTGCCTGGCAAACACAAGGTTCCCTGAGTTTGATTCCTGGTACCAAAAAGAAGAAAAACAACATTTGTTGACTTCTGGATGTGCCTGCTGTCACAGGGAGACAGTGTACACAGATAAATCCACATCTGAGTTAATTAATCCCAGAAGGCCAGCTGTAGCTGTACAGGGTATGAGTGGATCACCCTTCCAAGCCTGTACCTTTAGTTCCACTGAAGTTGAGGCTGATTTCTGGCTCTGAGACCAGAACTTGGCTCCCTGACCTGCTGAGTTCACTTGATCCTTGTCCTTGTCATCTCCAAGATGACTACTGGCCAGTTACCCTCTCCTGAGGAACATCTGAACCCAATTAATTTATCAGCTACTGCAGTCTGTTGTGTACACTATACTATTCTACTGGTGGGTTTCTCAGTGGAGTCTTCTGGGGTTGCCAGTAATTACTGGGCATGTGCAAGATTCTGTCTTGTCTGTCTGTCTGTCTGTCTGTCTGTCTGATTTATGTATTTGGTACAGGGTCTCACTATGGATCTCAGACTCCGTGATCCTCCTGTTTTCAGCCTCCTCTGCACTGGGTTACCGTCCTGTACCACCATGGCCCAGATTCAGTTAACAGCTCAGCACATCCTAGGGGCAGGGCCAACACAGCTTGTGGGATGGGGGATCGGACCCCAATCCCTGAGTTTACCAACGCAAGTGCTTAGTTAGTCCACTGAGCTATCTTGCTGGCCCTTACTTAATCTGTATTGGTTTTGTGACATTCTAGGATTTCTCCACATACATTTGAGGGTGGCATGAAAATGTAAAAAAAAAAAAATTCTCTAGCATTTTAATGATATAGAACATTGTTGAACAGCTTAAATAATGATGATATTATAATTCAAAAAGTGTTTGGAGTTAATGGCCTAAAGATAAGATAAGGGTCTGGAGAGATAGCTCAGAGGCATAAGCACCTACCCAGCAAGCAGAAGGAACAGAGTTTGATTCCCAGTTCCGCATGCAGTGGAACTGTGTGTGGTGATGCGTACCTGTAAACTTGAGACTAGAGGATCACTTCAGCATGGGGGCCATGAAAGTGAGCACAAGGCTGGCCAGAACTGCATAGCAAGACACTGTCTTGAATGAATGAATGAATGAATGAAGTTAAGCAAGATTCATTGATAAATGGAGTGAATAAAAAATGTTTCATTATGATGTCTATCCCACATGAATTATTTATATGTATTAGATGGTGGTTTCTGTGTAAACTGGAGTAATTGGTTTTCTTTTCAATATAACAAATACAAAACTTTTCATGATAATCATATCTAACAGTCATTAGAGAGATTTTTGGTGTGTGTCGGTGATACTAGGAATTGGAATCAGTAGAATTCTACTGACCTACATCTCCAGCCCTTTTTATTTTTTGTCTAAGGGCTTTGCTAAGTTACCCAATATTTCATAAAGTAGAGTTTTTCTTGCCTTGCATTTGTTACCCTTTTGTCTCAGCCTCTTTGAGTAGCTAGGATTATAGTCATGCACCACCATACCTTTCCTCATTAGACATTTTGGTAGTTATAAGCATATTATTCAGGAAAAAATAACTATTTTCAACACATTGAATAGTGCTTTATATTCCAGTCACCATTCTGAGAAAATCTATTTTCTTCACATTCATTATTCAAAGAACTTTAACTAATTTTTAAACATATGAATTGAAAATGTTGCTAAGGTATCATTTTCAATCTTAGAGTATGGTATTAATTTGTCTAAGAAATACACTCATTTGGTATTGAAACATAGTTTCATTAGGAACTCTAGTCCTCTGGAACACAGCTCCTTTAATGTGAAAGTCTGTCAGACATTAGGAAAATTACTTTAATAAAACTTTTAAGTGGGATATGAGAGCACTATTTATGATTGGAAGTAAAACAGGGAGAAATGATAGCATCTTGTTGCTAGCTGCAAGCTAACACTAATTGTTGACATCTATGTGTGAACTGATTTTTCAGTTTTTTATATTTAGTATGTATTCCGCTGTAGTTATTACTCCTTAACATTCAGAATTTTGACTCCCTTAGACATCTGCATGAATGTTTTCATTCTGTGGAACTAGTAGTTTGAATTTTAAGTCCTAGGGCTTTGGCTAATACTCAGTGGGAGAATGCTTGCCTAGCAAAAATGAGGTCCTGGGGTAATTCTCATCACTGTCAAACAAAAAAGTGAATTCTGAGTCCCATGAAAACATTCCTATTATTGCATTTTGCTTTGGTCTTATATATTTTATCAGAAGTTCATAATTGTTTTTCTTGTGTGGTATACCTGAGGTGTATACCACTCCCTGGTCATTAACAGTGGTTTGCTTTGACAGTGATTCTCACTTCATGGTAGAAGTAAATATAATGGATTAGGGGATAAAGTTTAGAAAAGTTTCATTCCAATTCCAGCTCCTCTTTGAGAATCATAGTTCTAAGAAATGTAGTCAGTTGAAATGTGGTATTTAACTACTTGGTGTGGTAAGAGTTTCTGGGAGAAAAGGTAATTCTGTAACTTCTTGAATCATAAACTTATTTCAAAAGCACAAATGTCAGCATTTATAGATGAACACTTATATTAGTAAATCTTTTCCCTCCATGTTTTGAACTAATTAAGATATTTAACTGTTGACTCATAACATGATGTTTTCATTTAACACTTTTCTATCTTAGTAAAAACTTACATTTTCTCATAGTCTGAGTCTGTCGTAACTTGTTGGATTTTTTCATTTCCTGTAAATAAAATTTGACTCTGGCTTGAAGGCTTCATTAGCTCTAGATTAATAAAATAAAATATGATTGTCTGGGGCCATCAAAGTAGCTCAGCGGACTAAAGCACCTGCTTAAGCAAGTGGAGGGACCGTGGTATGATGCTGCCATGCCAGCTGCCCTCCTAGTGTGGGCTGAACCAGCCACAGGTAAGTGATGCATGCCTGTAATCCCAGTGCTAGGAAAGCTGGAACCAGGAGGATCATGATAAGTCTGAGCTGCATAATGAGACCCTGCAACAACCAAATATATATATATGTATGTATGTATATATCTCCATAGCACAAATGTCTTTTACAGCCAGTTTGTCAAAACCAGCATGCAGTCTAGAGAATATATACATCTCTTACTTCCTCTTTTTTTTTTTTTTGTATTTTTAGGAAAGGTCTACAGGGTTTTCAGGGTCTCACTACTAGATCAGAATTAGTGATCTCTGTTTACAGCCTCTCAAGAGCTGGGATTACAGGGTGCACCACCATACCCAGTCTCTTACGTCCCTTTTAATGTATTGTAGTTCTTGTTTTTCATGGCATTGACTCAAGAAATTGTACAGTTTGGGTTTTAAATACGGGGATGTAGAGTACTTCTTAATGGATATTTTTATTTTTTGTATATTTTAATAGCTCTATTTTTTTGTTTTTATTTTTTACTTCAGCAAAACAAGCTATTGATCAGGGAAGATCTCCAGTTATAATAGATAATACTAATACACAAGCTTGGGAAATGAAACCTTACGTGGAGATGGTAAATATGAATTTTTTTTATTCTGTTTAATTTTTTCATATTTTGAAGATTTGGTCTAATTTGATTCTTTTTCTTTTTTTTAAAAATGTATTTGGTACAGGGGTCTTATTACTCTTGGATTTGTAGTAATCTTCCTGTTTTCAGCCTCACCAGTGCTGGGATTGCAGTCTAGGTGGCTGGTGTAGACTGGGGGCGGGATTGGCGTGGCTTGTGGTGCCAGGGTTCAAACCCTAGTCCCTTTGCTTGCCTAAGCAGGTGCTTAGCCCACTGAACAGTCTCACTAGCCCTTATTGAAATGTTTGTCTTTGCTCTAAAGAGATTTCTTGTTTTGTCTGGTGTTTTAAAAATTGGAAATGGGGCTGTGGAAATAGTTCAGTGGCCTAAGTGCATGCCTGGCAAACTCAAGGCCCTGAGTTTGATCCCTGATGCCCACCCCCTCAAGAAAAAGGGAATGGTATATATTAAGGAATGTATTCATTTTGTTATTCCTGGATTTGAGGAAAATAATTGGAATTTATCCAGTTATGCAGCTTTAAATTTTTTATAAATTATATTATTCTGTAGAGTAGAGTTTCTTGGTTAAGAAACATTTCAAAATACTGTCTTAAGATGTTTGTGTGCCTTCTTTTTACTTTAAGAACGATTCTCGGGTTTTTGTTTTCTGCCCTCTGTATAGGCCATAGGAAAAGGATACAGAGTAGAGTTTCATGAACCTGAAACTTGGTGGAAATTTGATCCTGAAGAATTAGAAAAGTAAGGCATTCAATTTTGTTTTTATTGACTTTTCCCCTTTTCCTTTAGTTTTGCCTTTACATGATTAATTTCTTTCCTAACTTTTGCTTGTCATCTTTGTTGTATATATGGTTTCTTATTTTCTGTTAAGAGGAACAATGATTTAAAAGTTTTTAAGGTGTCTTATGTTGTTAAATTTTATTACATTTTCCTTGTCAAATGTTTGTTTCTTTTTTTTTTTTTTTTTTTTTTTTTTTTTTTTTTTTTTTTTTTTTTTTTTTTTTTTTTTTTTTTTTTTTTTTTTTTTTTTTTTTTTTTTTTTTTTTTTTTTTTTTTTTTTTTTTTTTTTTTTTTTTTTTTTTTTTTTTCGCGAAACCAGGGATTGAACTCAGGTCCTTGTGCTTGCCAGGGAAGAGCTTATTATTCTGAGCCATCTCCCTGGCCCCCTACATGTTTCTTTTAATATGATATACATTTCACAGTTATTGAATGTAGATCCAAGAAACTTTTAAGGGTAAAATGAAGACTTTTTCATCTGACTATTTTTAGCAAAGCCATTTTGTTTGATTTTACATTGACTTTCATCTCCTTTCTGATTTAAGCACATCATCACTTTTTTACCTTACCCTTTCATCTTGCTACTTTTCCATTTTTATTGTTACAGATCCCTAATCCCATACCGAGATCCTTATCCAGCCTGCCTTTCAGTCTGTCTGTCTTTCTCTCTCCTTCCTTCTTTTCTTCTTTTATTTTTTTAATTCACTTTCTTTGGATTTTAGGAAGGAGTCACATAATGTATTTATTTAGTTTTACCACCCCTGCCAGAGTTTGGGGCATTATTCATACTCAAACATGGTAATATTTTTGTAGTAAACAGTGACTGTTAAGTCTAAATAAATAAGATTCTACACAGTATTATGTTAGTTTTGAGTAAATTGTACTGCTAGATGAGTACAAATTTTGTTAGGTTTCTTGCCATCTGAGTTAACAGAAAAATGAGTTTTTGTAGTTTAATAGATTTCACAATTTGTAGTGGGAGATTGTGTACTTCTAGTACTTTTTCAGTTCAAATTTCCTGGATTAACTTTTATACTTTCCCTCATTCCCTGTTCTTCTCTTACTCATTTCTTCACTGACACCCTACTCTCCTTTGGGTAATAGCATTTATTTATTTATGTATGTATTTAGTACAGGGTCTACAGGGTCTCACTACACAGATCCAACTCATAGTGATCCTCCTATTTTCAGCCTCTTAAGCACTGGGATTACAGGCGCATGCCACCATGCCCAGTCTCAATCATTGTCTCTGTGCACCCCAGGGGCGGGGCCAGCAGGGCATGTGGTGGCTGGGGTGGAACCCTGGTCCCTGCATCTGCCTAAGCAGGCGCTTTAATCTATTCAGCTATCTGACCAGCCCTTTGGGTAATAGCTTTATTGTAGTATAATTTGCAACCTACCTCATTTAAAGTAGACAGTTCAGTGTTTTTCAAAGTATTCATTGAGTTGGGCAGCCATTACTACCTATTTTTAAAACTATTTTTAATTTTCATCTTAGTTTGACCTTTTCCAGCTTTAGGTATTCTCCCTCAACCCTTGGTGCTAAGGCTTGAAGCCAGTGTGTGCTAACCACATATTCTGCCACTGACTAACACCCCAGTCTTTCTGTATATGTGTTCCAACTAATTTCGTTTCTCTTTGCCTTTCATTCCTTTGGTTATTTTCTTTTACTTGTTTGTGTGCTGTGTGTTCATATACTGATAGGTATATAAATATTAATATCTGATATTGTTTGCCTGCCTTAATGTGTGTATAAACTTGACATGGAAAAGACAGAAATTTCAAAACTGAAGTTATTATGGTTAATAAATGAATGACTAAATTATGTATAGTTCTAACTTCATTTATATTCAAAGGATTTTTTAAATTTCTTTATCTTGAGTAAAAAATATTTGAAACGTTAATTTTTTTGTGGTCCTTTTCTGAGTAAAATGAATTGGCATCGGTACCTCGAGGGCTATACTTCTAACTATAAAATATCTTCCTGTGTATTGCATGTCTAAATCAAGATACAGAAAACTAAGAGGATAAATTGTTCAAAATTCTTTCAGGATCAAAGATAAT
Source organism: Ctenomys sociabilis (assembly GCA_004027165.1). Taxonomy (NCBI): domain Eukaryota; kingdom Metazoa; phylum Chordata; class Mammalia; order Rodentia; family Ctenomyidae; genus Ctenomys; species Ctenomys sociabilis. The sequence goes on from PVKA01025227.1 coordinate 26,255, forward strand.
TTTTATATATTTGTTGCCATAAACTCACATACATCAAAGTATGTGCATATAGAAAACTGCATAAAATATGCATGTACAACTTAACAGAGTTCTTATACTACAGTTATACGATTGTCCTGAGAGCATTATCAGCACCTCAGAAGCACTTCATGTTCCTCTTACCAATTTTTTTCATTCTGTAAAGTTAATCACTGTTTTGACTTGATAATTGTAGTCTTTTTCTTACATTTCTTCGAGATTTACCATGTTAGAAATTGTCTTACTATAGTAATTTTGCCTTCAAATTTTAAACATTTAAGTGTAGTTATACATTATATATTATGTCTTTCATTAATATTGTGAGGGCTGTCTAGATTGTTGGTATTGAAAATAATAAATTGTTTAAATTTATTATAAATTATCCTAAAATAGCTTCTAAATATATTTTACCTTGGTTTTTAGGTTATAAGTATCTATTCAATTTTTTTCCAATTCTCAATACTGTGATCATTTTTTATTATTATATGTTTGATTTTTTAATTAAAAGGGGATGTGTTCAGTAGGATCAGTGAACAGATCTTATTAAGAAAGCATAATTAACATTAGGCTGTAGGGAGTAACTGAATATTGTAGAAGATGTAAATGAAATACCAGCTAATGTTTATTTGCACAATATTATTTAGAGTCTGTGTTCTGTTACTACTCTAAAGTAATTTAGTCTCTAAGTGTAAATTCCAAAAGGAAAAGATTTACAGTCCTTGTCTTTTTTGGTAGGAGGAATAAACATGGTGTGTCTCGAAAGAAGATTGCTCAGATGTTGGATCGTTATGAATATCAAATGTCCATCTCTATTGTAATGAATTCAGTGGAACCGACACAGAAAATCACACAAAGACTCCCTCCTCCACAGGGAAGCCAGAGGTGGGGAGGCTCTGTAGGCTCACATAATCAAATCTGTGTTGCAAATAATCATTAAGTTGGCTATTTTTGGCTGACATTTACTGCTTGCTCTTGAACAAAATAGTGAGCCTTTCTCAAAGATTAGTTTTAAATAAAAAAAAGGCTGCATTGCCTCACTGTGTTCCCAGCAAGTTGTTTAAATTTTAAAGTACAAATAAAATTATATAAAGTTGTATTTTAAATTATTTTATAATCTCTTGTGGTAAAATGTTTTGAGTACAAAAACCTTTGAGTAGTAGAATGGATAGGAACTAGGATTTTTTTCTATAATTGAATTTTAAGCTAATTTTATAAATAATGTTGAACAGTTTTTTATAGTTCATACCAAAGTCTTTTTGTGAAAATTTTATATTTTTCCTTCACTACTTTAACTATGGAAGAAATGCTAACTTACTGAAGGATATCTTAGTTAATTCATACCAGTATTCAAGTGTATCTCAGCTAATATGTGTGACAAAATTGTTTCTAGGCCATAACAGTGTATCACTGACATGTAAACAAAATTCCCTAGCAAATGGTAGACAGTAAATGTGTCAATCACCTGGGGAGTTTTCTTGTATATATAAATGTTTATCACATAATATGTATTCATCACCTTCTTAATCCCTCTGCCTGTCCTCACAGACTTCTCAATCCAAAAGGGATACAGAGGCAAGTCAATACATAGTTAGAAAAGCCTCCTTATGTGATTCTCATGTTGTTTCACTTTGTTCTATTTACTGTGTTTTTATTTTTTTTTTGAGTTAAGGTCTTGCTATGTAATTCAGGTTGGAGTTGAATTCACTATGTAACCCAATCTGGCCTTGGACTCACAGCAGTCCTCCTGTCTTAGCCTCCTGAATGCTGGAATTATAGGTGTGTGTCACCATGCTCAGTGGCTATTGTTTAATTCTAATATTAAAAAATATTTTGGACAGTTGCATAGCATCATAAGAAAATTTGTTTTATATGGTATTTCTCATGTCACTGTACAGTTTTACTAGATTATGTTAACTTAAATTTTTTTCATTGTTTTTGTTTTGCTTTGATTTTTGAGACAGGGTCTCAAAATGTAGATCAGATGGGCCTTAAACTCACTCTTATATCTTAGAGGGACCTTGATTCATGGTGACCCTCAGGCTTCAGCCTCTGAAGTGCTCAGATTATAGGCAAGTACTCTCAAGCACAGCTCTTCATTTAAAATTTTAAAAGTGCGATGTACTTCATTGTAGGTCTTGTAATCAATCCTTGTCTTCAAACAAGGCTTTGCCTGATCTGTCCTAGACAAACATTTCTCACTGCCATATGAGAAAAGAAACATTAGCACCTGTTTTACTATGTATTCCCAGTGTTTTATAGAAAATATTTCTTTAGTCATTGATTTATTGTTTTTATCAGGAAAAATTTCAGCTAGTTACCAAGTGATTTTTTTGGTAAAAGTTAAATATTATGATCCTTTATGTGTTTTACCGGCTCGCTCATTCACTCACTCAATCTTTTTTTTTTTCCCTCCTTCTTGGTACAGGGTCTTGCTACATAGGTTGGACTTATGGATTCATAGTGATCCTCTTGTCTCAGCCTCCCCAGTGCTGGGATTTATAGGCATGTGGTACTGGGGATCGAACTTAGGTCCTTGCCCTTGCCAGGCAGGTGCTTAGACTGCTGTGCTGTCTTCCCAGCCCTACCAGCTATTCATGACACTTAAACTTTCTCCTAAAATATCGCATTCTGGCCAGGCATGGTGGCACATGCCTCTGATAACAGCACTCAGGAGGCTGAGTCATAAGGATTGCTGCAAGTTGAGGCCAGTCTGTGAACTACATAGTGAGAACCTGTCTCAAAAAAAAAAACTTGTTCTGAATCCTGTAATCTTTCTTCATATGTTTTAAAACCTTCTGCTAGTCTTTTCAACTTTACTTTAAAAGTTTTAAAAAATTATATTTTTCAAGTTGTGAGCTGAAAAGTAGAACAATACTGTCAACAAGATCTTTTATTACAGTGCTTTTAGTAAAACAAGAGTGTGATTTCTGTTTATGTGTACTGAATAGTGCTATTTACATTTGGGTATTACCTTGCTTTGCCTTGTTTAGCATATGTGTTGCTTGAATATATTTGTTCATCTTAAGTAAATAGGAAGTAGAATGTATTAATTCATGGTTTGTATATGCATGTATATATATATATATATATATATATATATATATATATATATTCATATATATAGACACATCTCCTTCATCCAGTGTTTTTATATGCTGTTAGAATAATGATTTTTGGTAGTTGAACTTGTGTTTTGCCCATGGTTTATTTTGTAAATTAGCATAATTTGAAAATCATAAAAGGATTGAATATGGGGACAAATGAATCAGTTGTGGAAAGAATTAAGTTTGTGAACTGAGTTACCACTACGTACTTATGAAGCAGGGAAATTAATATTTGAAACTTTTTTTTAAACAAAAATAATTAATAGTTCTTCCAAGTATTAAGACTGCTTTTTGTTTTTTAACAAAATGGTAGAAGGTATAAGCAATGATCACTATTGTAAGACATTGTTTGACATGAAAAAACTATTAAAATGTAGAATTTATCAATTTTTTATCAAAAAGTTCTTGTATTCAAGTTTGTGGGTTTTTTTTTTTTTACAAGAGTGAGAATTTAATCAGTTTTAAGTGGAGTTTATAACACTACAGTAATTTAATTGTATGGTTTTTTTGTTTGTTTGTTGTTCATTTGTTTTGAGATAGGGTCTTACCTCCTAGTTCAGACTGGCCTTGAACTCGCTAGCTAGTCCAGATGGCTATGAGCTCATTGTCATCCACCTGCTTCAGTTTTCTGAACGCAGGGATGACAGGCATGTGCAACTATCTGTCTTAAGATAGACCAGTTTTATAAGTTTTAAAAGTTCATGATTTCAACAATATGAAATTCTTGTTTTGACTATAATTTTTTTCTGCAGGTATTTGAAGATGTTGAAGAAATATAGTTGTTAATATTTTAGTGCCTTAACCTGATAGATTTGCCAACATATTGACATTTAATGTACTATTCTGACGCAAATATAGTAACTACTCTGGGCTGAAGTTGAATTACTTTGCTTTTTTGCACTTGCAACCCACTTAGAGTAACAGTGCCTCTCTGAAATCATGACAAAATCTTAATTTAGCTTTGGTAAATGACCATTCAGAATAGATTAATTTGGTGGCAGGTTAGTGGTTTTTAAAGTTGAGTTTTAGGGGTTGCAATTTCTAAATAAAATGTTGTTTTCGGGGCTGGGGAGATGGCTCAGTGGAATAAGCGGTTCCCTGGCAAGCTCAAGGGCCTGAGTTCAATCCCCAGTTCTGTAAAATGTTGTTTTCTATTAAAATTTTAGCTGTAGTTTTTATAAATTTACTAGGAAGCAAAAATTATATTAAGGAACTAATAATGTCTGTTTGGTGATTGCTTTCTCTACAAATAGGATTGGCATGCTAATTGTTACTGTCATTACTGTTTTTTATTATTACTATCATTATTATTTTGTGTGTGGTATTGGAGATTGGCCCCTACAACTCCTGCATCCTGAACAAGTACTCTACCAAGGAGCTACATTCCCAGGCCTTATTGAAATTATATTTTGTATTATTATATTTTATTTAATTTTATTGAGAAAGAAATAGCAACGAGACAGTTTCAAAACAGGCTAGTAGGACAGTTACAATAATACATTACATACCATTTTATTTTGATGCACCATCTCCTTAAAATGCTTAGGCTAAACTTTGCAATGCTACTTCAGCCCCTGGAGTAGCCTGGATTACAGACAAGTGCCACCATACTCTCTTTTAAAGGCACCTCCCAATACACATAGCTAATATTTTCTATAACTATCCTCAGGATAATTAAGAAGTGGTCTTAAATTTGTTAAAATAGATCCTAGAAAAGGGATTATTGATTATCTTGTATGTTTTTGTTATTTTTTATTTTGCAAAGCAGTATTTTGATTAATTGAATTTAGCTGATTCAAATTAACAGCTGTTTTAAGCCTAAGATATTTTCACTTTGACTGGCTTGTACATTTCAGCAGATCTTGAAAAGTTTATGGTTATGATTGCCTGCAACTAAATTGATAAAAACTTTTTTGTTTTGTCTTATTTTTTTTTTTTTTGCAATGCCATGAATCTGGATCAAACTTGTGATCTTGCACTTGCCAGTAACATGCTGATACCACTGAGCTATCTCCCCAGCCCTTTTTTGTCTTTTTGAGACAAGGTCTTTCTATGCAGTTCAGGCTGGTCTTAAGCTCACTTTGTGGCTCAGGCTGATCTTGAACTTGTGATAATCCACCAGCCTCAGACTCCTGAGTGCTGGGATTAGTGTGCTACCACATCCAGCTTAAAATTTGTAAAAGAATATTTACTATTTATGTCCAACATGTTACAATACAATGAATGTCATAATTTTTATAATAAAATGTATGTGTGTATAAATGATAATTCTGAAATATCTCTTATATGGAAATTCCTATAATCTTGCTACTGTCAAATTGTAAGAGAAAAGTACAATACAAATAACTTTTGAAAAGAGAGCTTCAGTAGTACATAAAATTTCTCTTGTTTTAAAAATAGTGCTAGGAATTGGTCCCATGTATAAATTTTTTTTATTTTGAGCCAAGTTCTCACCAAGTTGAACAGGCTGGTCTCAAAACCTCTTGCCTTAGTCTCCCATATAACTGGGATTATAAGCATATATTCTTTAGAAACTAAAGTTATGTGTTAGAAAATTTTAACTGACTTTATTTAATAGAAGTTTAATAATTTGGACTGGGAAGGTAGCTCAGCAGCTTAAGCTCCTGCCTGGCAAGCACAAGATCCTTAACCCCCCCCACACACACAAAATTTTAATCATTTATATTTTTTTTTTCTCTGAGCAAAAATCCTATTCCAGTTGTGGTACTGATAGTAGTTATATATTTCTCAGTACAGAACTTAAGTTCAGGGGCCTAGGAGATGGCTCAGGGGAATAAGTGCTTCTCTGGCAAGCACAAGGACCTGAGTTCAATCCCTGGTTCTACCAAAAAAAAAAAAAAAACTTCAGTTCAACAAGCTATTAAAATATTTTATGTGGCATAGACACAGCTATAGGGTGACTCCTAATCTTAGAACAGTCAAATTAACAAATACTGCAATTGTTTTGGTAAATAACTGAGGACTTTGTGTGAGAGTGTTGGTTTGGTAGTTAGTATTTCCATGTTATTTTTAAAGATTGAAGCCGGGCGTGGTGGCGCATGCCTGTAATCCCAGCACTTGGGAGGCTGAGGCAGGAGGATTGTTGTGAGTTCGAGACCAGCCTGAGCTACAAAGTGAGCTCAAGGCCAGCCTGAACTGCATAGGAAGACCCTGTCTCAAAAAGACAAAAAAAAAAAAAAAAAAAAATAAAGATTGAACTACATTTTTGAAAATCATTGGAAAAAAAGAAATTTTAAGAGGTATTGCTAGGCTGTTTTGTCTCAGTTTTATTCATAACTAAGGAAAAAAATTGTGTGCAACTTTAATAGAATTCATTGAAATACTTTAATTATTTTGGTTATTTTCTTAATTTTAATTTTTCATATAAGATGTGTGAAATAGAAATTTTACACTTGGAGTTAGTTTACACTAATAATTTTTGGAATAATTATACAAGTGGGTTTTTTAAACCATCTTTTTAGTTATAATTCTGAACTCTTCAGTTTCGTTTTTGTTTTTTTTTGGGTTTTTTGAGACTAGTTTTTGCTATGTAGTTTAGGCTGGTTTTGAACTCACTGTGACATTGTATAGCCCAGTTGGCCTCAAACTTAGGGTGTTCCTACACTCTTAGCCTTCTGAGTACTGAGATTACAAGCATGGCACTGTACCTGACTTATCACCTATTAATAACAAAATGAAAATTTGGGAAAGGATCCTGGTGTTCGTTCCCTCCCTCCCTCCCCCATACCTTCCCCCTCTCCCTTTTCCCCTCTGCCCCTCTCCCCATATCTCCTTTTCCTTCCCTCCCTCCTTCCCTTTCTTCCCTTTTTCTCCCTCC
>PVKA01025228.1:0-16825 GCA_004027165.1 Ctenomys sociabilis
GGCCGGTCTCAGGAGCTGGGCGGGGGCGGGCGGGATGGAGCAGGACGGCGGAGTCGGCGCGCTGTCTCTGGCCGGTCTCAGGAGCTGGGCGGGGGCGGGCAGGATGGAGCAAGATGGCGGAGTCGGCCGCGCTGTCTCTGGCCGGTCTAGAACTGGCTTTCTGCATGCTGAAAACTAAAGCCTGACCCAGGTCTATTACCATGCACTAAGCTAAAGTGGATTAAAAATCTAAACATTAAATCAGAAACACCAAATCTCATGGAAGAGAATAAAGGATGGAGTCTTGAGAACATAGGGGTAGACAAAGAGTTCATGAACAAAAATCAAATCTCACGGGTAATAGTTGCAAGAATTAACAACTGGGACCTCCTCTTACTGAGAAGTTTTTGCACTTCAAAAGAAATTACCAGGAATGTGAAAAGACAACCCACAAAGTTTGAAAAAATCTTGACAAATAAGCACTCAGATAAAATTATGTTCTCTAAAATTTATAAAGCACTAAAAAGCATTAGAGCCCCAAAATTTAAAGACCCAACTGGGAAAATGGCATCTGAGATGAACACACACTTCTCAGAGGACGAAATTGAAGAATAGAAGAAATATGTGAAAAAATGGTACAAATCCTTTGCCATCTGTTAAATGCATGTTAAAACAACACTGAGATACTATCTCACCCCATAATGAATGGTATCATAAAGAAATCAATGAACACTTCTCCACTGCTGGTGGGAATGTAGACTGGTGCCACCATTATGGAAATCAGTGTGGAGACTCCTTAAAATCTAGGACTGGATATCTCATTCAAACGAGCTATCCCCCTACTGGGAATTTTCCCAGAGCTACTTCAAATGTCATATCATAATAATATATGTGTACCTATGATTATAGCAGCAAAATTTACTATAACCAAATCTTGGATACAACCAAGATGCCCATCCCCTGAGGAATGGATTCAAAATATGTGGTATTTTTATACAACAGAATATGTTACTCAGCTATAAAGAGTGATAAGCTCAAAGCCTTTATATTTAAGTGATACACTTGAAGATATACTCATAAGTGAAATAAACCAGACCCACATGTGTAAATATCATATAGTCTCCCTAGTATAATAACTCAGAAGAAGAAATACAAATAGAAGGGTATAACACAATTAAAATAAAGTGAGAACCTGAGGATTAGACAATGAAAAGAGGGCCAGGAGAAAAGCTAGGAAACATGACAGGGGCAAAGCCATAAATTTATATGTACAAGATTTGCAAGGCAATGATCCCATGAACTATCAGCAGGTTGTTGATATTAGCAGTTGCTTGGTGGGATTTTCACCCTGAATAACTATATATGCTGATACTGTCAACCAAGGAACTGCACTGAAGATAGCAGTGTGTAATAGTGGGATCATGCTTGGAATGCCTGTCCTTCTGATCTTCCAAATACATAATACTTGTCATGACATACCATTTACTGCCATACTTTCTCTCAAGTAAATATTTGTTTAAAAAATGGTAATAAATGAAAACAAGACACAAAAAATGTTTCACAGGACTGTCCTACTACAATAGTGTATATGGTTAGATTTCTAAGTTATTGTGTAAAAATATGTAATTGCTTATTCTTATTTTTAAAATAATTTTCAATTTTTTTGTTCATATTCTGTAGGGACTTAAAACTTACCATATCAATACTTGATGGAAAATACCTTCCATGTTATGTTTAAGATGCTTGATATTCAGACAGATAGTGAGGTTAAGCTCAACTGCCTATCTTATAGGGTAATAATAGCATCTCTTAAGATGATGGTCATTAAGCATCTCTTCTGGAGGGTTCACAACTTAAGTTTGCAGACCAAAAATTAGATAAAAAGAAGGGCCACCAGGATATCCACCATTTTCCGCTCACCCTTCTTATGTCTTCAAGTGAGGAGTTGGGACATAAGATTACCTGCATTGTAACAATCTGTAACCCAGTGGTGTTACAAATTTTCTGTTCAAGGAGATTATGGGACCACAGAGGAAAGTGATTGACAATGTGTAGTGCACTTAAGGAGACTCAGCTGGAGAGAAAACATTCTGTCAGGCTTTCAAAGAGAGCAAATTTGTTAAGCAATGAATGTGACTTATCCACATGGCTGACACTTAGAAAAGATCTGGAAACTGCTGTACATCTTTCAGGGAAATATTGAGTTGATTTGATTAACCTTGATAGAAAAATTACATTTTTAGCTATATAGGTCTTGCTTTATCTGGTCTTAACCATCCAGCAGAAAAGTATAAAAATGAGGTGTAAAAAGTAAAGCTGTATTAATATACTGAGCTGTAAATGGCTCAAGTCAACAACTTCTGACATTGCCAGTCCCACGGATAATGCACTAGTATTATGGACTACTGGAGTACATTGGATTATTTTAGTTAATGAATGCACTTACAATATATGAATGGCAATGGAATACCAATTGATGTCAAAACTAAACAAGAAAGTGGGATAGAAATGAAGGACCATTTTTTGTCTGTATATACAAAATAGGAGAGATATACAGCTACTTTCTCTTAGTTAAATGAGATGAAAGACTTGTACTAAGAATGTTTGGACAGGATACCATATCTACATCTTGTACTGTGCATAACTGCTATATAGACAACAATATGCAATGTATTAATTATTGAAACTGTCCCATAGATAGTTTTCGAAACTGTGTCATTGGTATTTGTTTCTCTATAAAATTAATAATAATTAAAAATAAAGATATAATAAAAAGTAAATAAATGAAGGACTCTTTCAGTGAAACAAAATATATATCTGTACATACAAAATAGAATGGATATACAGCTACTTTCTCTTAAATCAATGAGAAGAATTATTTGTAGTAATAGTGTTTAGACAAGATATCATATCTGCATCTTATAGTATGAATAACTTATGTAGATAACAATATACAATTTATTAATTACTGTAACTGTCTTGCTGACCTGTTTTGAAACTGTCTCATCGTTATTTCTTTCTCAATAAAATTAATTAAAACAAGCATATATATGCATATAATATATTAAAGTTGTTTTAAAAATGTTCAGCATTATTAATGATCAGGGAAATACAGATAAACAATCACAATTAAATCATTGTGTCAAGAAAAATTAAATATATTAAAACAACTTAAGAAAAAGTTTTCATGGTAGTGAAAAATTACTAAGAATAAAAATAACATAAATACTGGATTGGCAAATATATGACCAGCACTTCTAACAGTTTGGGGATAAGATAGCGCCCAAAGTTCTAGTATGTCATGGACATGGATAGTGTTAATGATGTTCACTGGTGGCCAGGTGTTACTTGTGGATCTGAGCTACTGCTACTTTCTTGACATTTACCCTATCTAGAACATCATCCAGTAGTCCTTGTAGGCTTGGCTTTGTCATCATGAAATTCCGTAGTTGTTCTTTGTCGTGGAAATATTTTACTTCTCCATTATACTTGAAAGAGATTTTTTCAGGGTGTAGCAGTTTGGGTTGGAATTTTTTTTCTTGAAAGTCTTGTAGTACTTTTCGCTATGCTTTTGTTTCTTTTTGTGGTACCGTGTATTGAACTCAGGACCTTGTGTTTAATCTACTGAGCTACGTCAATGGCTCCATGTTCTTCTCGACTTGGTGGTTTGTGAAGAGAAATCTGCCATTACTCTCTGAGTTTTCTTTAAATGTGATCTGTTTCTTTTCTGTAGCAGCTTTGTTATACTGTTCCTGTGCTGAATTTCTGGGATCTTGATTATTGTATGCCTGGGTGTGGTTTTAATTGGGTTGATGTTATTAGGAGTTCTATATGCAATGTCAGATTGTTTCCCCATATTTTGGCAGTTTTCTGCTATTGCTCCTGCCCATATTCTTTTTATATCATTTGTATTGACTCCTCCTTTCTCATTGATGCCTATTAATCTTATATTGTTCATCTTTTCATTGTCTTGCAGATGTTCAATTATTTTTCCTGCATCCTTGCTGTTTTTAGGAAATCTTTTCTTACATTTTCACTTGCTTCAATGGTGTCTTCAAGGTCTGAAAGTCTATTTTCTCTCTCTCTCTCTCTCTCTTTTTTTTTTTTTTTTTGTATTTTAGGGAAGAGTCTACAGGGTGTTCAGGGTTTCATTACTAAGTCTGACTCATAGTGATCCTCCTGTTTCCCCTTCCAAGAGCTGGGATTTCAGTCGGATGCCACCATGCCCATCCTGAATTGCTAACTCAGTGCTTCCCAGGGGTGGGGCCAGCTAGGCAAGTCAGGGGATCAAACCTCTGCTCCTGCTTATAGGCGTTTTAATCTGCTCAGGTATTTGGCCTGTCTTATTTTCAATTTCATTCAAACTGTTTTGCCAGCTTGCAATTGACATTTTAATTTCTTGTATAGCACTTTGAATCTGTTTCATGCATTCTATTTCTTTTTTTCTTTTTTGGTGGAACCGGGGAACTCAGGCCCTTAAGCTTGCCAGGGAAGTTCTTATTCCACTGAGCCATCTTTCTGGCCCCTATTTTTCTTTCCTATATTGCTCATTAAAGGATTCCATCATTTTTTTATTCTCTTCTATTTTTAATCAGTGGCTTTTTCTCAAATTTTATTTTTTTAATTGCAAAACAAATATCAATGAGATAGTTTCAAAGCTGATTAATAGGACAGTTTCAATAATTAATACATTGTATATTATTATCTTCTTAGTGGTTATTCATAATACAAGAAGGAGACAGGATATCCTGTCCAAAACTATTACTATAAATCTTCTCATTGAGTGAATCAAAAGTAGCTGTATATCTATCCTAAATATTCTGTATATACAAATACAAAATGGTCTTTCCTTTGTAGCCTCTTTTTTTGTTTAGTCCTGTCAAAGATGGGTGTTCTATTGTCATTCAATTATTATAGGTGCTTGAATTCAGTGAAACAATCCAACACAGTCCAGCAGTCAGCAATAGTAGTGGGTTATCTGAAGAAGTTGTTGACTAGAGCCATTTACAGCTCTGCTTATTATTATGGCCTTATTTTGTATAGCTCACTTTTATACTTTTTTGCTGGATGGTTAAGATCGAGCTAAAGCAAGACCTATATAACAAAAAATGTAACTTTTGTATCTGATGAGGTCAGTCAAGTCCCCTCAGGGTTTATCCTGTAACCTGTAGATCCTTTGTCAGTGTCAGCCATGTGGATGAGTCATGGCCATTGCTTGATCAGTTTGCTCTCTGTGAAGGCCTGAGAGAAAGTTTTCTCTCCATGTGACTGTCCTTAGGCACACAGTGGATGATGGATCATATTCCTCTGTGGCTCCATAATCTCCTTGATCAGAAAATTTGTGGCACAACTGAGTTTCATGATTTTACAGTACAGGTTCTCCTATGTCCTGAGTCTTCACTGATATTGAAAGGCTATGGCTGAAATGCTGGCTGACCTTGCAGCCCTTCCAATTCTCCAACTTTTGCACATCAAAATAAATTTTCAAGAAAGTGAAAAGATAACCCACACATTTTGAAAAAATCTTAACTAATAAGCACACAGACAAACTTAGATTGTTAACCATTCAGAAGAGAAGCTGATTATTACCATGAAACATATTCAGTACAGTTTACCATAATTATCTGACTAAATTCTTTTTAGTTGTAGTTTTACCTTTCTATTTGTATTTCTTCTTTTGATTTCTTGTACTAGGGAGACTATATAATATTTGTACATGTGTGTCTGGTTTATTTCACTTATGAGTATATGTTCAAGTGGCATCCACTTAAATATAAATGCTTCTAGCTTATAATTTTTTATAGTTGAATAATACTCAATTGCATAGAAATACCACATCTTTTTCAACCATTCCTCATGTGACGGGCATCTTGGTTGTTTCCAAGATTTTGCTATCACAAATTTTGCGCTATAAACATAGGTGCACATATATCACTATCATATGATGTTTTCAGTTCCCCTGGGAAAATTCCCAGTAGGGGGATAGCCGGCTTGAATGGGATTTCCAGTCCTACTTTTGTTAGGAGTCTCCATACTGATCTCCACAATTGTTGCACAAGTCTACATTCCCAACAGCAGTGGAGAAGTATTCCCTTTTCCCCACATCCTCTCCAACATTTGTTGTTGGTTGATTTTTTTATGAGAGCCATTCTTTCTGGAGTTAGATGGTATCTCGGTGCTGTTTTAATTTGCATTTCACAGATGTGGAGCATTTTTTCATATATTTATTCTCTTCTTTAATTTCGTCCTCTGAGATGTGTGTATTCATCTCAGATGCCCATTTCTGGATTGGGTCTTTAAATTTGAGGGCCCTAGTGTATCTTAGTTCTTTCTAAATTCTAGAGAGCAGACCTTTGTCTGAATGCTTGTTAAGATTTTTTTGAAATTTGTGGTTTATCTTTTCACTTTGTTGACAATTTCTTTTGATGTGCAAAATGATTAGCCAATATTAAAATGGGTAAAATACATAACTGTGATTGCTGAAGAGCTGAGTGCAGTTCATTTCTAGCAGTTTCTAAATCATCCTGTGAAGAAGCACTATCTAGTACAAATATTACCCCTTGAGATTCTCGGTAGTAGCTACTCCAGTATTTCCAGATATTATCAACTCCTCCAAGTTCTCTTACATTCAAGATGGCATGCTGGAATGGCACTGCCTTTATACTAAAACCTGTGTTTGACACGTGTCTTAGTTAGTCTTCTCTCATTGTTGGGACAAATACCTGACATTTAAATGGAAGAAGGAAAGGTTTATTTAGCTCAGTTACTGGAGGTTTCATTTCATATTCAGCTGGCTCCAAGGCAGAGCAGCACATGGCAGAGGGCAACGTTTCATGGTGGTGGAAAAGAGCAAGAGCACAAGAGAGAGGTAGCAGCAGCTCAAGCAGCTAGCTTCTTTTCCCACCTTCCACTGTAATGCAAATTACCTGCCCCAGGACAGGTGCAGTATCCACATCCACAGTAATCAATCACAAGCTCCAGAGACCACTCCATGACTTCAGGAGGCTTTGGGTGTACAGCTGTACACAAGCCATAGCAACATGACAGTCTCAGGCTTTCACTGGACAGTTTTGAGAGCAGACTTATGTTGCCAGCACCTGTGTGGCCTATGCACACCAGATTGTACTCTGGTTGTGCAGGCCCTGGTTCCTTGCAGCAAAGTGCTCTAAAACACAGATAATCCATGTACAGAAATGCCTCAGTTATCCGGGGATCAGACATCCGGCAGCCTAAAGCATCCAGTATGGCTCTGAACCTGGAAATAAAAGCCGCATCTCAGGCCAGCAACAACGAAAAACTCCTTTCTTTCTTTCTTTCTTTCTTTCTTTCTTTCTTTCTTTCTTTCTTTCTTTCTTTCTTTTTTTTTGTTCAGAATTATTTCTGATCTGATTCTTCTATACCTTTCTACAGTTGTTTCTTTACTTCAGACCTTATCATTTTAGAAATTTCATGTGTGTGATTTCCAATTTCTTCTATTCTATTGTCTCATGAATTTGTTCAGGGTTGGCTCAGGGCCTGAGAACGCATTTTTCTCCTTCTCTTTGTCATTTTGTTTAGCCCTATCTTTTGACCTTTGGTGTAGAGCTTTGATAGAGTTAGTATCTTAGCTCCAGATACAGATCTACCAAGTTCAAACCCTGCAGGTGCGTGTGGCTTGTGTCTGGCTGTTGTGCTTCGCTTCTTTCTGCTGCATATGGCTGTGGATTTTGCCTACCATCCGTGAATGAAAGTTCCAGTTGTCCTTCCTCATCAAACAATTAGTATTGAAATTTTATTCTTTCATTTATTAGTTATAATTTATATGATACGTACTTCATTATTGTTTCTGTTTGTAATTATCCAAATGATATATAATATTGAGATCATTTTATACAACCATTGACCATATGGATTTTGTTTGGTGAGGTATCTATTTTGACACCTACTTTTTTGTGTTGTTAATTTTTTTTTTTTGCAGAACTGATGATTGAAATTAGGCCTTCACACTTGCTAGGCAAGTGCTCATTCTACTGAGCTATCACCCTGATACAGGGAGAAAAACTGATCTCGGGTGGGTGACCTCCAAATGATAAGCTGAGCCTCCAAATGACATAGGGAAAAATGATCTCTGGACCTTACCTGTATGAGTTCATGTTCTCTAAAACCAAAGAATGAATTTTAGGAACAAACTGAGGTTATGAGCAGAATAGATTTATTGAGGTAAAGAAAGCTCCTGTCCGTCCAGGAGCAAAACATCATGCCAGACTGTCACAGTGACTTCCAAGGGCTGCAGCAGGAACAATTGTAGCAAAGCAGTCAGACCCAAGTAAAACCAACCTGGATGAGTTTGAACTTGGTACATATGGACTTGCTGCTAAGGTAATATCTGTACCAATAATGCTCTACACCACAGGCCAGAAATCAGTGCTATGCAAAATGAAAAAGAGAAGGGGGAAAATTTATTCTCAGGCTCCAAGGCCACCCAGAAAAATTTCAGGAGACAATAGCATAGAAGAAATTGGAATTCACACATCTGAAATTTCTGAATTAGTAGTGTGCAAAGTAAAGAAACAATTGCAAAAAGGCATAGAGGATATCAGATGAGGAATAATTTTTCCAATAAAAAATGATAACTGTAATAAAAGAATTACTAAGTGATTCTAAAGAAGACACTGATAAAAAATAGGGGAGAATAGAAAAATGATGGAATTCTTGAATGAGCAGTATAGGAAAGAAACAGAATTCAAGAAGCAGATTCAAAGTGCTATACAGGAAATTAAAACCTTAATCCCAAGCTGATTTGAATGAAAGTGAAAGTAGACTTTCAGACCTTGAAGACACCATTGCAGCTACTGTAAAGGTAAGAAAATATCTTTTAAAACAACTAGGATTTAGGAAAAAAATAATACCACATCTTCAAGACCTTGCAAAACTGAACAATGTAAGGCTAATAGGCATCAATGAGAAAGAAAGCATCAATACAACTGATATAAAAAAAAGTAATAGCAGAAAACTTCCCAAATATGGGAAAACAATCTGAATTTCAGGTTACTGAAGCACATGAACTCCAAATAACAGCAAACAAATTAAGACCACACTCAGACTTATAATAATCAAAATCTCAGAAATTCAATAAAGGAAGAGAATACTAAAAGTCAATAGAGAAAAGAAACCAATCAGAATTAAGGAAAAATGTATCAGAATAATGGCAGTTTTCTCATCACAAGCCATCAAGTGAAGAAGAGCATGGGGCAAAGTACTACAAGTCATTAAAGAAAACAAATTCCAACCCACACTGATGTATCCTGCAAAACTCTCTTTCAAGTTTAAAGGAGAAGTGAGATACTTCCATGAAAAAAAATAACTAGAGAATTTCATGATGACAAAGCCAACCCTGTACAGGCTACTAAAAGATATTCTAGAGAGGGATCAAAATGACCACAACTCCATGAATGAGAACAGAAAGAACAAACCAAATAGGGAATACATTTAAACATAGGAGAAAAAGAGTATACAACAACAACTAAATAGCATGTGAAACATAAGTCAGTACATCTCAATTATTGGAGATACGTTTAATTCACCAATTAAAAGAAATAGACAGGCAGAGTGGATTAGAAAGCAAAATCTGACAACATGCTGTACAAGGCTTCATCTATCAATTGATTGGTTTATCTTCAAACTTTTGTCCAGCTGGTAATTTCAATGGTTATGTGATTTCTGCTTCAGGAACACAACTGTTTTCATGAATCATAAATTATGCTTTGTCCAAAGAGAAGGAACAAAAATGCAATCCTAAAATGCAACTGATTTTATGGCTTATTGACTTGGAAGTAAAATTTCTGCAAAATTATAGTTCGGTGTAGATGCTGCCAAAGTCTTTATCAAATTGAATGTGGGGAAACTAGAGAAACCGTGTACAAAACAACAACAACAACAAAAAAGAAAGTGTATTCTATTCTTTACATCGTAGTTTTGGAATACGTCTATAAAATAAATGTGTGTATATTGTTAAAAAAAAAAAGAAAGCTCTTGTCCAATAGAGCGACAGGAGGGGGGGGGCCCGAGTGGATAGTTCCCCCAGAAGCTGTCTCTTCCAGGGACTTTTATAGAGGAAAACCACGTAGTGAAGCGGGTCTGAGGTGGTAAAGACATGGGAACTCGTTTAGGTGGATAAGAGGTGGGACAAAACTATGTTCAACCAATGGGATTACAAGCACCATTGTTCAGGTAAAATTGATTAAATCCATTAGCAAATGGGAAAGTGGGTCATGTAGCAAGTGGGCATGAAAAGAGGACAGGGTCTCTTCCTGTTGGGTGTTGGGCTAGTGACTCAATAGGGCTCTTTCAAGGTGATTGATACCTATTTAGAATATCAATTCTTGATGCCCATCCCTAGGGAAGTATGTAGCTGTGTTTCCTCTTTTTGTCTTGGTCTTGAGGTGTGGCCCATAGGGAGTGTCTGTATCTTCCAAGTTGTAAAGTCACCTTGTCTGCCATCTTGTCTCCTTGAGGGCATGGCCCTGTCTGACTGCCTAGAATGTTTCTACCTAACTTACCTGCCTACAACAATTACATCCAAGGTCTCTCAGGATTTCTTCTGTTTTCTTCCTGAACTTTTAAATGAGAATCTATATACAAAATTTAATGTTCCTGTTTACATCCACTTAATCTAATATGGTTCCCAAACATTTTTTCCAACACCAATTTTTGGTTAAAACCTGGGTAGTGGGTTTTAGCTAGATTTGCTAAAATTATGACATTGAATAAATGGATATATTGGGCAACATCATTGTTCAGAAAGGCCAGGAGGTGGCGCATGTGCCCTGCTGAGTTGCGAGCCTCTGGGGCTGAGTCCCCCCTCAAGCAGCAGAGGGCACATGCTTTGGCCTTCTAGTCAGAGGATAAATTCACAAAGGATAGAGCTCTAAGTCTCACCCTGAAGACTGATCACCAAGAGGCTTCTGTGTTGTTCATCAATGAGTGCAAAGCTTCTGGTCTGCACCCTATTTTCAGGGCATAAGAAGTGTGTCTCTGGAGAAGTCAGCAGAAGAAAAGCTTCCTGCAGATGTTATACATAGTGAGCACTCTTTCCCCAGGACAGCTAAGGCTTGATTTCCCTAATAAAATGCCCACTCCGGCCTGGAGTAACTGATGAGATTTTTCCCACTGTATCATGCAGTACAAAAGTACTATGCACATGGTGGCCTCTGATGCAAGGGTCCAACCAACGCAGGGCCCTATGATATCTACACAGTGACCTCTGATGTTAATGTCCATACATTGGCAGGTAATATTAATTTCATGTGCATATGGTGGCCTATCATGCTATCAATATGTGCATTTCAAAATTGTGCTTCTGTAAACATGGGAATGTATGTATACCTCTAAGCTTATTTTGTATTTCATGAAGCTAAATAGAAAAGTTATAGCTGGGTTAACCGTATCTCTGTTTTTGCAAGAATCCCCAGAGTGGGTCTACTAGTTTGCATTTCTTCCCACTTTTTTTCTTTTTCTCCACAACCTTGCCTGAATTTTTTTTTTTTTTTTCTGAGTAACTGATGATGGTCATCCTTACTGGAGTAAGATGAGGACCTCAGTGTGGCTCTGAGTTAACTTTTTTTCTTGTCTGAAGATGCTGAACATGTGTCTTCACTTATTTATTGGTCTTTTGTTCTTTTTTGGAGAAGTGCCTGTTCATTTTGATTTTTTTATTTGCTTTGGTCTTTTATTTTGGAGTTTTTAATTTTCTGTGAGTTTTTATGTATTCCAGATGTTAGCTCTCAGTCTGAGAAATAGCTAATAATTTCTCATTCTGTAGGTTGTCTCTTAAGTTTGACATGTTGTACCAAAAGTTTTTAATTTGATATAGTCTCTTTTTGATTGTTCATGTTATTTTTAAATGCAGTGGGGTTATGTTAAAGAAGTCACAGAATTGGGGTTATCTATACTGATGTCTCCAAGAACTTTATCTCTTTTATCTTTGAGCAGATTTGGTGTTTCTGGTTTAGTGTCTAATAGTACAGTTGATGCTGCAGAATTTTATTCTCATAAATGAATGAAATCACAATGAATTGCACAACAGGAAGGAACTGTGATAACCACAACTTTTGGTATTATTGATGAGCTCTGGGTGAGCCCATTCTTCTTAAGGAGTTTCCATGGCAAAGCCTTTCACTTGTTGTTTAGGGGATTGGGCTGATAACAATCCTGGAAATACTTACTGCTTCAGACACTGACCAAGCCTTACCCAACCCCACAAAGGATTCCAGCCCCAGGTACTCCACAGTGAGCAATGTTGGTGCTGCTTAGGTGAGTGCTTGTCCTCAGCTTGAGACAGGTACAGGTAAGGCATGGAAGCTGCCACACTCTCCTGAGTGAATGGGGTCCAAGGATCCTTGCTTAGGCACCTGTACAGTCTGTTACCTGGGATAGGCCTTTTATCTTGGCCTCTGCCCCCAGTGTGTTTCTGGAACTTTCCTTGGAGCAGAGATTGCACCTGCAGGAGATAGGCTGTGCCCACCTGTTGTGCAGGGGGCCAGAGTGGGGTCCTTAGTCATTGCTAAGACACAATATCCAACACCTACAACTTAAAGGAGGTGATATATATATTTTTAAGCTCATAGTCTGTATACGTCCACAGTCAGCTGGCTCCAAGGCAGGGCAGCATGAAGGGGGATATGGCAGAGGAGAAGCAGAGTCAAGGGAAGAAAAGGAGAGTGAAGAACTCCTCCAGGCACATAACAAGTGGTTGGTCTTCTCTGACCAGATCCTGGTTCCTAACGGCACATTTATCTATGAAGCCATCTGTGATCTAATCCCCTCATGAGTATCTTGCCTATAATTCAGTCACCTCCCAAACCCCTATGAACACATGAGGTTTTGGGGAAATGTAGATATAAGCTATGACTGAGGATGCCTTCAGCACCTCTCTCCAGATTCTACAGGGCTGGGGTTTGCTTGAGGGTGGCCTGGTGGCAGCAGTTGAGCCTAGGGGAGCTCACTTGGCTTGTGGCTGGGCCAGTCTCCAGGGCTGCGGGGGACTGAGCATGCAATGATACAGAATGACCACCAGAGGGCAGAAGATTTCCTTCATTAAAGACACAGCTGCAGCTGCCAGGGGCCCCAGAAGCTCAAACCATGTTCCTGCTGGGCTGGTCAGGGAGAGATGGGGGTTGCCCTGATCCCTCATTCAACCCTTCCTCTCTGTCTTGGATGTTTAGTGATATTATTTTCTACTAAAATTATATGAGAAGACATAGCATAAAAATATATGTTAGTGGGGGCCTGTGAGATAGCTCAGTGGACTAAAGCACCTGCTTAGGTAAACTAAGGCAAGCACAAGGAGAGCAGTTTGATCCCTGGCACCACATTCTGGGCCAGCCCCGTCCCCAGGACAGACTGATTCGACCAGAATCCTGGTGTGGGGGCACAGTTCTATAATTTCAGCACTGGGGAAGCTTAATGCAGGAGCATCACCATGAGTCCAAGCTGCATAGTGAGACCATGCAACAAATATATTGAAAAAGAGAAAAAATATGTTAGTGTATTTATGCTTTTCTGCCACCTTGTTTCTTTTTTAGTTTCTAAGTATTAAAAAAAAATCTTTTCTTTATTTCTTCAGAAGTCTTTCTTTCTTTCTTTCTTTCTTTCTTTCTTTCTTTCTTTCTTTCTTTCTTTCTTTCTTTCTTTCTTCCTTTCTTTCTTCTTTCTCATGGCTAGGACTACGATGGGAGCACTGAGCTCAGGATAACCCTGCAGGTCACCCATCCTAGGGAGATGTAACCATTGCACTATGTCCCACTTGACAGTGTTCCCCCAGCCCTGGGGGTCCTTCATTTCCCTAGGGGAGCATGTACCTTTTTATTCTTTCTTTCTTTCTTTCTTTCTTTCTTTCTTTCTTTCTTTCTTTCTTTCTTTCTTTCTTTCTTTCTCTCTCTCTCTCTCTCTCTCTCTCTCTCTCTCTCTCTCTCTCTCTCTCTCTCTCTCTCTCTCTCTCTCTCTTTCTTCTTTTTTTTGAGGCAGGGTCTATGTGGTTCAGGATAGCCTTGAACTCACAGCAATCCTTCTGCCTCAGCCTCCTGGGTTCTGGAATTACATGTATCATCATGCCTGGCATTCTTTGTTATCTTTTTCATTGCTGAAACAAAATAAATGACACCCAAAATTGAAGGATTAAAAGCTTATTGAGCTCACACTCTGTAGAGTTTTCAGTCCACAATTGGCTGACACAAGGTGGAGTGGCATTACCAAGGAGCATCACAGAGGAAATACAGGTCATGTGGGCCAAGAGCAGCAAAGCAGTGAATTAGCAAAGCAACAAGTGACAAATGGCCAGTCGTGACTTGCTTTCTGTCCCTTAAATCCTATCCAGGAGCTCACACCCAAGTGGCTCTTCCCATTATTCACTCCCATAACTATGGCAGGCCAATCAATAGACCGATTTCATAATCACAGCCCTTTGTTTCCAGCAGCACACTGAATCCCTAAATCACACACTCTAGATCCAGACACCTTTGAAAAGCCCCAGCTATGACCACATGAGCCTCAGGGTGGACATCTAGACATGAGACAAAGTACAGTCTCTCAGTTATCATTTTTAGGTCTTTAAAAGTCTAATTATATTTTTTATTTAAATGATTTTTAGCTTTACAGGAAAATTAAGAAGACAGATGTCTGACACAGTACATACCTAAGTCCTCCAAGAAGGTAGAGTATCTCCATCAATTATTCCATTATTCAGTTAATCTGCTGGGGAGTTCGTGTCTCTCTCTACTTATTTACTTATTATCCATCTTCTTTGCCCATTATGTTACCCTGGTCCTACCCTTGTTCAGATGTATTCTCCAGGCACATGAAATCTGCAGCGGTCCGGAGCTGCTACCCTCCCTATGTTCCTCCTTTCCTCCCTGCGTGGTCACCTATGCTCTGAGCCGTCCGTATGGGTCTTTTGAGTGTCAGTGTCTCGGTTGTCCTGATGTCCCAAGGTGCCTATGCCTGTATTCAGTCTCTGTGCCATTGGATGCCTGGCGCTATCCATGGTGCTAGCCAGGGATAGCACGCAGCTACTCAGGCTGGCCACCAGGGGGCGTCTGAGCACACAGGGTGGGTGGCTGGGTTTGAGGCTGACTGGGTGCCGGGACCAAGGCTAAACAAGTGGATTCCATGCTGCCTAATGGCATGACTGGCCTCACCGTGTGCCCCAGACAAGGCAGGTACTCTAGTGGCAGCAGTGTCCCCACACCAGGAACCCAGCGCCACACAACTGGGAGCACATATGACCTGGGTGCCTCTAATTCTGCTGTTGTCCCTTGGCACCCTGCACCTTGTGCTCGTCCCTCGTTTTCTTCTTGATTTTTGGGAGGGCACCCTGGAGACTCTGGGTCCAGCCTGCCGGAAGTCTGGTAAGGATTCTCATTCATATGCGTGTATGCATACCTGGGACTACCGTGGGAGCACTGAGCTCAGGATAACCCAGCAGGTCAACCCATACTAGGGAGATGTGAGCATTGCACTATGTCCCCCTTGACAGTGGTCCCTCAGCCCCGGGGGCCCTTCATTTCCCTAGGGGAGCACATACCTCATCCCCTGGCCTGTAAGACAGGACATCTTTTTCCCTGCAACAAGGCAGACAAAATTGTCCCTCCAGGCAGTGCTCCTACCCTAACAAGATCCAGCTAGAGCAGAGATGAGGTTTAAGTGCAACCCTTCTGATGACCACGTGGGGGCGACTACTCTAAGGAGGGTGGAAGGGGCTGTCCCCGTGTGGGGCTGACTTAACCTTGAACTAGTCAGGGAGAGCCTGATCTGAGTTTGGACTTGGTGATAACCCTGACCCTCAGCCTGTGTCCTGCGTGGTGGTACCATGGTGGGGAGATAGGTTTCAAGCCATTAGCAGATGGCTGCATCCATGGGTGGCCTGAGTTCCCACAGTGCAGGCTTCACTGCCTTCTGGCCCTAGGAATCTCTGGCCCTAGGAATCACTCTGGGCCCCGGGGGTCACCTTAGCACAGTACATGCCTAGGGTGGGGATTTGGCTCTCCTCAGAGGGTAGAGTATCTCTATAAATTACTCAATTACTCTGCATGGAACGTTTGTGTCTCCTCTCTGTTTATTTACTTATTATTCATCGTCTTTGCCTGTCACGTTACCCTGTATTTATCCTTGTTCAGATGTCTTCTCTGGGTATATGAAACCTGCAGCAGTCCAGCATGGGTTACTCCTCCCCCTCATCCTGGCTTTCTCCCTGAGTATTCACCAATTCTCTGAGCCATTTTCCTGACTTTTGTGCAGGTGTTCTGAGTGGCAGTGACCCTGTTGTCCTGATGTCCTAGGACTCCTGTACCTGTCCTCAGCTTCTGTGCCTTTGGAACCTGGAGTTCTTCATGGTGTTGAGCAGGAACCTCACTCAGTTACTCACAACGGCCACCAGGGGGTGCGGGAGTCCACAAAGTAGTCAGGGTTGTGGCTGACTCTTGGTTTTCTGGGCTCACAAAAGGATAGTGGATGATCTTATTCACTGAGTAGGCTGTACTGAGCCAGCCAGCTTGTGCTGGGTCCGGGTCTACAGGCCGTAAATCAAGAAGGCTACGAAAGGTCCCTCTGGTGCAGTGGGCCTGGAGCCCTCACTTATAGGCCAGGCTGTGCTGGGTTTCGGTCCGGAGCGTGGGACCGTGGATTGCTGAGAAATGTCCCTCCGGTGTGGCAGGCTAGGAGTTCTCACTCCAGGCCGACCTGCACTGAGTCTGGGGCTGTGGGGTGGGACCAGTAATCACCTGGAAGTGTTTCTCTGGCACAGTGTGCCTGGAGCTGTCACTGGGCCACGTGAGGTGATGGGCAGCTTAATCCCTGGGAAATGTATCTCAGA
>PVKA01025228.1:16925-33319 GCA_004027165.1 Ctenomys sociabilis
TTGGTGAGTGGGACCTGAGGTTTCAGGCCAGTCACTGGCTTGGAGGGGTTGGGGACAGGGATCCGCGTAGCGCGTGTGGGAAGAAGCCAAAGGCTCTCCCTCAGACTCACCACACTCTCACTGATCTGGGAAGCCTGGTGAGTCCTGTAAATTCGCTCTCGCTGGGAGAGCTTGGCGCGGGATCCAGGAGGCCGCTGGATTCAGCCACTGTCTCAGGCTGGTCTCTGGGGCTGGGTAGGCGTGGGCGGGATGGAGCAAGATGGCGGAGTCGGCCGCGCTGTCTCTGGCCAGTCTCAGGGGCTCGTGGCTGACTCTTGGGATTGGGACTCAGGCTGAACAAGTGGATTCTATGCTGTCTGATGACATGACTCGTTTGACTGTGTCCCAAGCTGAGTGGAGGCTCTAGTGCAGGAAAGTCCCCAGCCCAGGAATGCAGAACCACACATCTGGACACACACATAAACTTTGGGCACATTCTTCTTTTCTTCCCTATCTGCTGGAGGGTCCCTCTGAGATGCCTGTTCAGCCTGCTGGAAATCTAGTTTTCTTTCTGCCAGAAGCTGGTTCAGATTCTCGGCTGCTCATGGGCCTAGATCTGGCGATAACCCTGACTCTCTGTCTGAGACATCAGCCTTTGGATCTTGCGTGGTGGCCCTGTGGTGGAAAGTTGGGTTTCAAACCATCAGTAGATGGCTCTATCCACAGGTGGCCTCGGTTCCTCCAGTGCAGACTCCACTACTTTCTTCCTCCTAGAAGTCTTAGACATCCCTGTGTCCACCGCAGTTCCAGGCCACCTCTCCTACTGTCTTATGCTCCCACTAGCAGATCAAGAAGAGGTACTAAATCATGTTCAACTAAGGTCAGTAGAGGGGACAATGAAGGTGGAGGTGGAGGTGAAGGTGAAGTGAACGAAGATGGAAAGAGAGATGAACTTAAAGGTGAAGGTCAGGTGGATGTGGTGATGAAAGTTGAGGTAAAGTTGGGCGCCAAGGTAGAGGCAGAGTTGAAGTGCTGCAGGGGCACCTGATCCCAGCATCTCTCCAGACAGAGAGTAGAGTGTGCAGGAGGACTTGGCTCAACCTGTGACATGTAGTGGTGTGATCATAGCTGGGGTTAGCTGGGCTCAGAAGGTGCACATGCTGAGTGTCCATGGAGTGGGGACCAGGAAGTGGGGGTCCTCCTTGAGCTGACCCAACAGGGACACTCATCAATAGTGATCCTGGAAAACCTACACAAAGCTAGTCCCCGCCATTCCATTTCCACCAGTGATTGAATCATAGGCAAGGTACTCATGGGGGATTAGTTCACAGATGACTTCATAGATAAATGTGTTGTTACAAAGTGGGATCTGGTCAAAGAAGACCAGTCAGTGGGTATATGGCCTGGGAGAGTTTTTCTCTCTCCTTTTCTTTCATTGATTCTGCTTCTCCTCTGTCATGTAGCTTCTCCCACCCCTGCCTCATGCTGCCTTGTCTTGGAGCCAGCTGACTGTGGACTGAAACCTCTCCAGACTGTGAGCTTAAAGATGTTTTTCCTTTAAATTGTAGGTGTTGGATATTGTGTCTCTGCAACAAGGAACACTGAAGGCCAGGGAAGGCAGGACCACAGGACCAGGATATGCATGTGGAGCCTGCTTCCTGTGCACATGTAGTACATATCTGTAGGTGCTTACTTTTGTCATTGAGTCCAGTACAAGCCTGGTGCTGGGTCTAGGAGGATACAGTGGCACCTAACAACCAGCAGGGGACGCGCAAGTATGATGTGGCTCTGGGTGCCTGCAGGGGCCCAGGCATCTATCATCATACCTGCTACCAATCGCCACATGAGTCTTCCCCCCTACACACTCAGGACTCCTCCCTCCCCAGACCCATCCCTAGGATTCCTCCTACCTCTCCAACTCTGGTTTCTGGCTACAGGGACACAAGAGGGCAGCAGAGCCCCTCATTGAACCCTGCCGCCCATGAGGGTGAGGTGGAGGCAGGAGGGGAAAGGAGCCAGTGAAAAGGGAAGAGTCAGTGTCCCTTATTTTCTACCTAGAGCAGCCGGCCATGGCCAGCAGGCAGCACCACCAGTCTGAGCAGTGTGGACAGCTGCCCTCCAGCGTGGGCATCCTCTGACTGTAGCTTCCAAGTAGCTCAGCCTGTCCCTGGTGACTGTCTGCTTAGGTTGCACCTGGAAACCTGGATGGCTGGGCCCAAGAAGCCAAAAGGCAGGCTTGAGCACAGTGCTTGGCTGGGCACCTCTGAGGGGCTGGGGATGCTGGGCTATAGATTCCATGGATGTTTAGCTTGGTTTGTGAGGGACACATGTACAAGGGAAGGAGCTGGGGTCTGTGAAAACCTGGAGACCTGTTGCCCTTGGGATGCATCTTAGAACTCCTGTGCTTGTGTACAGGGCCACCATCACAGCCTCTGTCTGTAGGTATCTTTGCTGGTTCACTCTGTAGACTCAGGGCCAGCTGTCAGAGTTCAGCTGGGTGATAGAACCTGGGCTGCCACTTGTCCATCTGTCCTCCTGTGTGCTCTACCTAGGACAGCCTCTATTCTGGCCATGAGCTGCAGCAGATACCATCTACCTTTGGGAAGTCTGGCCCAAATATCCAACCCCATGGGCCATATGGTCCTGACCCCTGTGTCCCATCTGTGGTCCTGCTGCCACTCTGGGGAATGGGTCCAACCAGCCTCAATAAAAGCCTCCCAAGGAGAAGGCCACTATGACCAGGAGCCCCCAAGCTTCCCATTGGGTAGATGCTGGGGCCCTTTCTTGGCAGCAACAAGGACAGCTCTAACCAAGACAGCCCTCAGGTCCAAGATGTTTGCTTCATGGACATTGCCTGGGACCTCAGCTGAGGATGGTGATGGAACCTGAAGTCCGGGTGGAGCCCTAGGTCCTGGCCCCCAGGGTCTGGTTTAGATGTCAAGGTTCTGTCTACAGGGGCCTTGCTGGTCCTACCCCTCTGTGCTTTCTGAGCAGTGGGACAGTTGCCCTTCAGGGTGCACACAGGTAGGCCCTACTAGACATGCAAAGCCAGAGTCTTCCATTAGCAGGCTATGTCTTGGGAGCCAACAAACAGCAGAGGATAGGAGTGGCAGCTATCTTCTAGTCTTCTCTGCCCCAAAGGTCCCTTATCCATTGACTCCAACAGTCTCCTCATTCTGTTCCCTCCACAACCTTTCCACTTTCCTTGACTTATCATGACTCTTCCCCCACGTGATTCCCACACCCTTCTTTTAGCTCCCCTCTTCTCCCCCATCCTTTCCTTTCCCTTATTCTTCCTGAGAGCCTTTCTGTCTTTATCCTTCGTAGGGAGATCCTAGGATGAAGAGTATCTCTGGGGACATAGCCCTCTCCCCTGCTCCCTGAATTTCTTCCTGTGCTGCTCCTCTGGACCCCAGCTGTGCCTTGTGGTCTGCAAGAGCTTTCTTATCTAGTTTCCCACACCATTTGTCTCTTAAAGTTGTGAAAATCATGTTGGGGGCAAGGGTGCTGAACACAGCCGAGCATAGTCAGCCCACATGATATCAGTGGGACTGTTGGGTGGGGGCCAGGTGAGCCTGAAAGTATCATTCTGGGGCTCTAGTTTCCTGTGAGGCAGGGAAGGAACTGAGGGGGGGCACTGGGGACTCTAAGGGGCTGGGGTGACTGCATTTTCCCAGCCATTTATCCTTTACTCTATAACAGACCCTAGGAGGAGCAGCCAGTGTTGTTTCCTCCTATACCCTGACCTCACCTCTAGTGTCAGTCACATAGAGTGGGCCCTGTTGATGGTGCTTCTTCACCTTCCCATGGATGATTGCCTTCCAAGCCAATGTCTCCATACACCATAGCCCTTTCCTGGGAGTGGGCCAGGAACTGAGTGGGATACTCACCACTGCCTGTATGGTCACTGAGCTGGGATGTCCTGGGCCAGGCTTCCGTTCAGGGACAACCTTCCTAGCAGGCCCTAAATCAGGAGAGTTAGCCTAGCTGTGAGAAGCAGCAGGAGTCCAAGGCTAGCCTGAATGATGGGTGGGCACAGTGAGCAGAGTAGTGCACATGGGCACTGTGGACCTTCCTGGGCCTTATAGCGTGCACTATGCACACCCAGCCCATGAAGCTGTGCTGTATTAGCTAATGAGCAACTTGCAACACCCAACTGAACTGAAATCAGCATGGTCTTTTATGTTAAAGGCCCACCTGAAGATTGTTGCCAACAGAATAAAAGGCAAGCGAGGGGAAGGTGGTGCGTTATTGATTCTCCTGTAATCCTAGTTTTTCTGATATGAATTCAGCTGTTGTCATCATCAGAGGAGCTTGGAATCTTGCTGTCACTGAGGGTGGCTAAAGTTTTTTTCCAGGGAGCTCCAGCACTTACTTTGAGTGTCACTTTCTGGCACCATTACAGATCCCTCAGCCTACTGCTACAAATTCTTCATCTCTTGCATAGATATAGCTTCCACCACTGATCTTTGGGCTCCAGATGGACTCATGGAGGATATCGTCTTGGACTATAGGTCTTTAGCTTGACTCACATGGACATTGCCATAGGATCCAGGGCCTCAGCTGAATTTTTTTGGGTTTCTGGTGTCTGGACAAATCTCCTTTACACTTTTATACTTGACTCCTTGTGTGAATGTTATAAAATAATCCTACAATTGTATTAACTCAATTCTCTTGTAAAACTTGACTACAACAGAGGCCCACAGCAGGATAGGTGGGAGCAGCTGGGGAACAGAGGGGCAGAGTCCTTCCAGAGCTCCAAAGACCCCTGGGCTTGTGTAGGTCCTTAGACACCCCTAGGTGGCAAGAAGGATTGGAGGTTGTAGGTGGGGAGGACAGTGGTGAGGACAGAGCCAGCTGCCCCAAGTGTGTCTGTGTGTGAGTGTACTACTGAGTATGAGTGTATTGTTCTTGTTAGTGACTGTGTTAGTATATAATGAGTGTGTTAGTTGCAACAATGTGTTCATGCATGACTACGTTAGTGCATGCTTTATGTATAAGTGAGGGTGGTTTGATATTGAGGGTGAGGGTGTGAATATGCTACTGGGTTTGTTTTAGCATGTGTGGCAGAGTATGCCAGTGTGAATATTAGGGAATGTGTTGCTAACAATGTGTTATTGAGTGCACTGGAGTGTGTTAGTGTGTGTTGTTCTGTTAAGGATAGTGTGCTTGTTAGTCACAATGTGTTAGTTATATGTTGAGGAAAGTGTTAGTGTATGTTAGTTGTGCTAACAATAGCGTATTAGTGATAGCTAATGACTGTATATTTTAATGAGAGTGATAGTATGTCTTAGAAAGAGTATTAGAGTGTATTGGTGTGTGTCTGTGAGTACTAGTGGGCAAATGTGTGTTGGTGTGAGTATAAGTAATTGTGTTTCCCCTCCCTCACCTGATGTATGCTGGTGCAGGACAACACGTGTGCCTGTGCTGTCTTCTGTGTAGTTGGCATGTGCCTTGGATTTATGTCTGTGTACATCAGGTCCCCATGGAGCCCCCACCTGAGAACAGCATGAGGGTCTGAAGCTCCCAGTTCTACTGATGTGTGTCTGTGGCTGTGTGTGTATGTGTGACTCTAGTGCAGCTGTCCCTGTGTGGGTGGTATGTGCAGTTGTGTTGGTTGCAGCTGAGTGTGAACCTAAACAGAGTGTGTGACATTATGAGACTTGTGGGCATAGCTGTGTCAACTCCAGTGTATGTACCTGTGGCTGTATGACTGTGAACTTGGGTATTTCCATTGTGCATATCTCCATGGGCACATGTGTGACTTTTTGTATGTAGTTGATGGGGTGTTTGAGTACCTGAGTATGTTTGCAGTTCTGTCTACATGTGTCATTGTATGTGTGTATATGTATGTATGTGTGTGTGTGTGTTTCTGCATGTCAGTATACGTTTATGTGTCCATGTGTCTGTGTCAGTGTGTATCTATGTGTCTGTGTGTCACATGCCTATATGTCTCTCCGTGTCAGTGTGTATTTATATGTGTATGTATCATTGTGTGTCTGTATGAGTTTATGTGTCAATGTGCTGGTGTGTCACATGTCTCTTTGTGTCTGTGTATGTCTATTAGTGTGTCAGTGTGTGTCTGTATGTGTTGCTGGGAGGCTGGATGGTGAGGTCTCCACTTGTTCCTGTCACTTGAGTCATCCTTGGGGTCATCCCAGGGATGCTCTGTACACTCACAAGTGCCTCTGAAGGCTGGGCCCAAGTCTATACCTGTGGGCCAGGTATAGACTTTTGTGTGGGACACAGGGTTGGGCGATACTGTACTACTTGTGTAGGACACTATGGACCCATCCCAGACCAAGATATCAACTGAGTGCCCTTGATCCATGTCACCTCGCCATGTCCTGGGGCTTGATGGGTAAGTGAGAGGACAATGCAGCCCCTATGTGGGGCATAGTCTCTTGGTGTCTCTGAGACATGGGGCTGGAAGATGTTTGGAGGCCCTGAGTGACTGTGACTTAGGGATTGAGCACTGCCACCCAGGGTTGGATCCTGAGTCCCTGGGTTTGCCAGGCCCGGGCTTGGCAAAGACAGGGAGAAAGTGCGGGAGGCAGGATGGCCTGCATTGAGCTGTGTACTGGTAGGTGAATGTGGGGGTTTGCCATATTCCTCCAGGTGTGGCTCTTGGCTTACTACTGGCCTGGTCATCCTAGTTCCTCAGGTAGTAGAGGCAACTGTACCCCCACCCGCAGGCATCCCTGGGCAGTGTCTTTGGACCTGGTCACCTGCCTGGTCACAGTGCAGGCCTGGCACCTGGGCTCCCCTCCCCCACCTTCCCTCATGCAAATCCCTTATGGTCTGCCTCCCCGAGTTTCTATCTCTGGGCTCAGTGGGGCTTTCCAACCGGCCCCACCTGCTCTGTAGTTCCTGTTTTTAGCACTTTTAGAATGATTTGCAAGTTGTGTTTGTGCTACTTGTAGAGTGTGAGTTGTAGGGGCCCTGATTCTTGTTTTTCAGGATATACTGAGGTGGGGGTGGGGTGAGGGCATCACACTGGGCCTGGCCTGGTCATCCTGATGCCCTTGGCAGCAGAGGTCATCTGGACCCAGGCCCACCGAACTCCACCTCAGTCCACTGAGGACCCCAACACACACAACACATAGCACACTGGTGTGTACACTTGCATGACTACAGTACTGGCTGCTTGCTTACCTCATGGTGCCAACTCTGGCCACTTCTTATAGCTCTCTGCAGGGACAGTGTCATGGACCTTAAGCTGCACAAGTGGCTACTGCCCACATCCAGGGCTCAGAGGCTGGGCAGGCAAGGCTGTTACCCCAAGGCTTCCCAGCCCATGTTCCATAGCGGGGCCATCAAGACTTGTATAAGTGTCTGAAGGACACATTAAGGACACAGTGTGTGAGTGTGTGAGGACTATGTAGTAATTAACAGCATGTGCATACATGTGTACCATGTATGGCTGTGCACTGAGAGTTTGTGTGTGTGTATATATACCCACATTTCTAGGCTTGGTTCATCTTCCCTAGATTCCCCACTCCTCAACATGACTGGGCAGTGACAGAACTTGTGGTGTCAGGGGCCTCCAGAGCACTCACAGAAAGAGGGATGGATAGTAATGTGCATTGTACATGCTCATGTATGCTTCTTTGGCTGTGTGTTTTTAAAATTAATTTTATTTTTATTTTTAAATTTTTATTCATTTTAATGAGAAAAAGATAAAACAGCAATGAAACAGTTTCAAAGCAAGTCAGTAGTACAGTTATAATAATACGTTGCATACTGTTGTCTTCATAGTAGTTATTCAGAGGACAAGATGTAGACATGATACCTTGTCTAAACAATATTAGTACAAAGCTTTCTTCTCATTGAACTAAGAAAAAGTAGCTGTATATCTATCCTATCTTGTATATACAGGTATCTTGAGTGTGTCTCTCTATGTATGCATATCTTCATGTATGCATCTGAGCTGTAATTTGGAGCTTACAATACAGTACATATTTTATAATATTATTTTATAATAGTCACCCAAAGAGTCATATACAAAGGAAGGCAGGGGATCTTTCCACATATTAAAGACCAAGTAATCTAGCTGAGGGCCTGGGTCCTATGATAATGTTCTGCCTGAGTCCTGATAAAGACTTAGAGCCCAGAATGATGCCTCATACAGGCCTATTTCACTGATTTGTGCTGGGAATACCAGAAGATCATTGTTAGAATCTAGAAAGTCTGCACCAGTGGGATGAAGGATCTGTGATGTCAGGTTGAGGGATCTGCACAGGAAGTAGGCAGCAACAATCAAAGACCAGAGCTCCCCAAAAAGTACCTAAGCTCTCCTCAGTAGCAGAGAGGCCTTAGCTCCTCTGATGTTGAGAACAGCTGACTCCTATTAGGAGAGCCAGCTCAGCAAGTTGCTCTAAGAGAGTGAGCAGAG
The DNA here is from genome assembly GCA_004027165.1 of Ctenomys sociabilis. Classification (NCBI taxonomy): domain Eukaryota; kingdom Metazoa; phylum Chordata; class Mammalia; order Rodentia; family Ctenomyidae; genus Ctenomys; species Ctenomys sociabilis. The sequence goes on from PVKA01025228.1 coordinate 25,300, forward strand.
CACTATCTTCTCCTCCAGATCCTGGAAACAATGCTCAGAGTAAGGAACAGAGATTCCTGAAAGTGATCTGTAGCTATTCCCAGTGACACCAAGGTCCCAAATTCCTTCAATGATAACAGCTAAGATCATTAGCAAAGCCAGCATCAAAAGTTCCTCCAAGAAATCCAACAGCAGCTTTAGGAAAAGCAACATCTCCAACAGCTTCGAACAGCTTCAAGCTTCCTTTTCATATATATATATATATTTGCCAACAATTCTCAAGTGAGTCTCCCACACCCAGAACTACATTGCTTCAGTTCATCTGGGTGTTTCAGTTGTCGATCTACCACAATGTGCTTGTCTGAATGTGTGTCTCTGTGTGCTTGTGTTTGTCTCTGTGTGCTTTGTATACCTGAGTGTGTATCTAGGTATGTGCATGTGTTCATGTATCTGTGTATCTGTATGTGCCTGTGTGTAAGTGTGTCTCTGTGTATGCCTCTGTGTTTGTGTGTATGCGATGTTTGTCCTTTAGGACTGGCTAGGCATCTCCTGGTGTGTGCAGTGGGTTGGCTGAGCTCCTGCCTGTGCTGCCAAACAAATATTCAGTCAGGAGGGTACAGAGTGGCTGTGAGGGAGGAAAAGGCCTAGAGCTAGGCATGGGTGAAGAGATGGCCATGTTCACTCACTTTTTAGTCACTGGATCCATAGGAGCCCCACATGGGGACCCAATGAAGCACCTCTGAGGCAGGGGGTTGAGGAAAGCAAATGATAGATAAGGCAAAGGAGTCTCATAGGAGTCATAAGGTTGAGGCCTATGGATAGGCCTCACTGTCACACCTCATACATATGTAGTCCCAGAGAGATATGGACACACATTGAATATGCACACCCTCCACTATTAACCACAGACCAACTGCAGAATGCCTGGCAGGGAACTGATGCTCCCATGGGTGCTAGTCCATATACACACTCTCACACATTCTGCCTTTGTCCTGGCCCTCTGGATATCACACTGAAGTCCCAAGGCCTGGTTACTTTGTACGGCATCAAACAAACAGCAGAGTGTGGCTGCTGACCTGTGAATCATTCTGAAATGAGACATAGATTGTAGGCCAGTTTTCTGGAACATGGGCCTTGGGTAAGAACCTGGGGGAGCTCTAGGTTTAGAGGACTCCAAGACCCTCAGTATAGCAGTCCAGAGTCACACAGGGCTAGCCTAAGGTAAACAGAGCCCTGGCAGGGGTTCACCAGTGGGCAGCTCATTAGGGCTGTGCCACACCAGACAGGACCAGGACAGAGTTGGACGGGTCCTACCCCATTCAATATCTCCAGACTAATCTAGTGACCACAGAAAGGCCTAGTCCTTGGATGACGATAAAACATAGACCCTGAACAGGGAAAACAAGGTCCAGGAAGGGTGGACAGAACTAGGACCTGTGAGAGAGACAGAGACACACATGGCAAGACAGATAGAGAGGAACAGAAACAGAAGGAGACATAAACAGGGATGAAGACATTTAGAGAAATGGATATAGACTGGGAAAAATAAAGACAAATAGAAAGACAGGAACAGAGAAGGGTGGGGAGACAGAGAGACAGGGACAAAGAGAAACAGAGAAGGGAGTGAGGTAGAGAGAGACAAATAGGGACAGGAAAGCAGAGAGAAAAACAATGACAGAAATAAAAACAGGAAGAGATACAGAGACATGAAGAGGGACAGAAATAGGTACAGAAATATGATAGAGATGAGGACAGAGAAGGACAATAGGTGAGAGACAGAAATGAGACAAACAAGAAGAGAGAGACAGGGGGCAAAGACAGAGACACACAGAAAGAAGATTAAAGAGAAAGACCGAAGCAGAGCCATAGAGACAGGAAGGATGGTATAGGCACAGAGTCCTGGATCAGGGACAGGGTCTTACATGCAGAAGCTGGGGAGCTATGGGACTACAGTGTTCTGGGGGTAAACACACCCAACACTCAGTCCCCGATGCATAGGTACAGACATGGCTCCAACTCACACAGGAGTGGCTCATCACTGCCCACACTTCCTTCTGGATCATGATCCCTGCTGATGGTCCTGAAACTGAGCCATTGATTAGAAAAGGAGTCTTGTTTTGGTGTGCAGAGGGTGATTATTGATCACTAGGTCAGGTCACTGTAGCAAGGACTTGGTCCTAAACACTGGGATTTAGTCTTGAACACTGAGCCTGCTTCCTAAGCACTGATGCTTCATTTTAGTTACTGGACCAAGTCTTTATCACAGAGCCTGGTAAGAACATTGAGGCCTGTTCTTGAACAATAGGTGTAGTTCCTAAACACTGAGGCTGAGTCATAATACCTGGGTCAGGTCTTTATCACAAGGACCTGGTCCCAAACACAGTGCTCTGGTCCTAAACTCTGAACCTGGTTCCTAAGCAATGAGGCTGGATCAAATCATTGGCTGAAGTTTCATCATGGGACTTGATCCTGAACGTTGAGCCCTGGTACTGAACATTGACTCTAGTTCCTAAGCACTGAAGCTGGGTCATAGTAATGGTACAGGTTTTTATCATGAGGAATTGGTCCTATACCCTGAGTCCTGGCCCTAAGCATTGAGCCTGATTGCTAAGCACTGAGATGATGTCATGAAAAACTGGGCCAGATATTTATCAGAAAGACCTGGTTCTGAACATGGAGGCTGGTTTATGAGGTACAAGTTTAGGTCTTGATCACTGAGTCTGGATTTTTCACAAGGACCTGGTCCTACACCTCAAGTGATGGCTTTAGTTACTGAGCCTGATTCGCAGGCTCTGAGGCTGGCTCATGAATGAATTTTGCCTTGAACACTGAGGCTAGGTTCTGAACATGTGCTTGGTTCTTAAGTGACTCATGATCACTGGCCAGGACTTTATTAGCATAAGGACCTGCTCAGAATACTGAGCCCACTCCTGAATCTGAGCCTAAATCTTAAGCACTCAGGTTGAGGCATGATTATCTTGTTTGGGTCTTCATAGAGTAATCTGGTTCTAAATATCAAACCTTGGTTTTGTACAACTGGCCTTATTTTAGTTACTGAATTGTGTCTTGAACACTGTAATGGTTCTTATCCCAACAACCTCTCTAGTGTCACTTGATTCTGATCATGATCACTGAGTTCTGCTCCTGGTCACTAGACTCTATTCTACGTTGGTGGCCTTGATCTTGAACACTGGTAGTTAATGATGATCACTGTAATGATTCATACATTGTGTCAACTTGAGAAACTTAGAGGTTTAACTAAGCACTCAGCAGGGTCTAGGGTCCTTATTTTGTAAACATCCTCATCCTGTGCAAGAGGAAGGCATGGAGAATGTGTGAATAGAGGGGAGAGAGTGTTATAGTTTGTCTCTAGGTGTCCCCCAAAAGCCTCATGCAGCCATGGGGTGGACTTCTAGACTTTGTGATTGACACATGATCCACCGGGATTATGGATGATTAAAGGCTTGGACTATGAGTCTTAGTACTGTTGGAATTATGGGTGTGAGTGCCATACTTAACCTGAGATTGATAGCCTGAATACAACTTAAGCGAGACAGACTTCCTCTCTGTAGTCATTGTTGCTGTCACTCCACTCTTTTTCTCTCTTACTCTTTGTTGCCAGCATGGAGTGCTGTCCTTTGCCATGTGTCAGTCTGCCTTGGAGCCATCCAAGTATGGACTGAAACCTCCAGTAACTGTGAGCTAAATAACCCTTTTCTTCCTTCATTTTGAGTATTGGATACTTGTCTGAGCAATGAGAGAAGAGTAACTGACACGGAATTTGGTACTGCAGGAGTGTGGCTGTAGCTGTGACTATACTTGACCATGTGGATTACAGCCTTTTGGGAATGACTTGTGGGAAGAAATAGGAAAAGTTTGGAGAGATACCCTACTAGTGAAGAGCTGGAGCATCTTTGGCTTTTCTGTAGGGGAGATTCTGGTCAGATTTCAGAAGACAAGAAAGCTGATAGAAAGCCTATGTGTAGAGACCAGCTAGGGAGGTTTCTTCTAGGAAGAAGGACTGCATTGGTTGTTGGTCGCCAGATAATTTGTGCTATGGCTTGGCACAAAGTCTGTCTGAATTTTGCTCATGTCCTCAGATTTTGCCTGAGACTAACATTAAGTGTGGCAGACTGATAAATCTTTGAAAAGATATTTCAAAGCAGTCAAATATTGAGGTAGTAGCATGGCTGTTACTGGGGGTTTTTAGCCAGATTTATGTTGAGAATCAAGAATGAAGAGGCCAGCATAGTGATCTGAAATGTTATTGTTGGTTGAATTCACGCACCTATAATGTTTCAATGATAATGGAATACCCTTCTCTGGCAAAACTAAACAGAAAAGGGGATACAAATGAACAACTATTTTATATCTGTATATTCAAAATAGGGTAAATATACAGCTACTTTCTCTTCACTAAATGAATAAAAAGATTTGTTCTAATAGTGTTCGTGAACAGGATATCATGTCTGCATGTTGTACAATGAATAGCCACTAAAGCAACAATATGCAATGTATTAATTATTGAAACTGTCCTACTAATTGGTATTGAAAATGTCTCATTGCTATTTGTTTCTCTATAAAATTATTTGAAAAAAATAAATGTTGTGCGTTTGGCCAGAAAGGAAGCTCCAGTAAAGCTGTGGACTGCAGATATAGAGCTGAGAGGATCTCCATTACTGAGAAGGAACCACAGAATGTAGGAGGTATCCACACATTGCAGTCTCAGTACAGCAGGGAGTTTGCTTGGGGAAAAAGCCACAGAGCCCCAAGTTACAGAATGGTGGTGGCAGCCACACTAGGTTACAGAATGGTGCTGGCATGGAGAATTTATTCCTGAGAATCAGGTCAGAGGTCTTAGTGATCTAGTCACTCAACCCCCTATAGTCAAGAGAGAAGGAAGCCTGGTTACTGCTCCAGCTGGCAGTACACCTTGGTATCATCCACATTGCATTGGTTTTAGGCACATTCAGAATGCAGAAGTTCTGAGGTTAAAGGGGCTTCATCTAGATTTCAGAAGAAGGCCTGGGAATCCAGGCAGTGTGCCCCTGAGAGGGCAATGTGTAAAGCTGTGAGTGAGAAGCCTATTTAGTAGAAACCCCAGAAGTTCAGAAAATCCAGGAACGTGGATCATCTAAGGGAATCTGCAAAAAGGGAGAAAAGCAGGCCTAAAAGAGAAACCATGGGAGCTACCACCAAGAGTACCACAGAGTAGACTCAATTGGAGTCCACAATTTACCACAGATTGCTTGTCCCCACATGAATTTACAGGACTTAATGTTTGCCCTTCTGGATTTTGGGTTTGTCTTGCTCCCAGTGCTTTGTATTCTCCTGTTGTTTGCAACTTTTGGAATGGTAATGTTTATTTTGTGCCTTTGAATACTGGAAGTTTTTAACTTTTCTTTTGTATGGGGGTTCATAGCTAAGAGTTTGCCTTGGATCTTGGAGCAGACTTGGGACTTGAACTTTCAGCAATGCTGAGTCTGTTGGGACTGTGACAACTCTTAGAGATGGACTAAAATGCCATTTGCACACAGGAATGTGCATGAGTTTTTGGGGGTCTAGGGGCAGAATGTCATTGTTTTTCTCTAGGTGTCCCCCTAAAGCCTCATGCAATCATGGGTGGACTTCTAGAGTTTTTGATCAACACATGATCCACTGGGATAATGGATGATTGAAGGCTGGCACTCTGGGTGTTAGTACTGTTGGGATTATGGGTGTGAGTGCTATACTTATCCTGAGTTTAATAGCCTGAATGCAACTTAAGACAGACAGACTTCCACTCCACAGCCATTGTTACTCCTCCCTTTTGCTCTTTTGCTTTTTGCTGCCACCATGAACGGCTGCCCTCTGCCATGTACCAGTCTGCCTTGGAGACACTCAAGTATGGACTGAAACCTGCAGTAACTGTGAGCTAAATAAACGTTTCCTTCCTTCATTTTGGGTGTTGGGTATTTGTCTCAGCAATGAGAGAAGAATAACTGGGAAATAGAGGCTTGCTAGAAGTCCCAACTGCTGCTCCTTCCTTTTCTCTTTGCTGCTTTCTTCTACCAGTAATGGCTGTCCACTGCCAGGTCATACTCTGCCTTGGAGCCAGCTGAATATGGATTAAAACCTCCACTAACTGTGAGATAAATAAACCCTTCTTTCCTCCATTTTGTTTTATTTAAATTTATTTTTTATTTTATTGAAGTACAAATATCAATGAGACAGTTTTAAGACACCTTATGTTTCCTTCATTTTGGGTGTCAGGCATTTTTTCTCATCAATGAGTGAAGAGTAACTGAGACAATCACTGAGTCTGAAATTGTTAATTTGTCCATATTCTGATCACTTGGCTGTGATTCTGCTCACTGAGTCCTTTTTAAAAAGGACTTCATTTTCATCTTCATCATAAACTCTCATGTTCATGAAGTCCTTATCTTGAGTTTTATGGCCATGAGCACTGAGGTCTGGTTGTGATCACTGAGCCCTGTTCCTGACCATGGTTTCTAGTCTTGGTCACTGAGTCTTGTTTTTGATGACTGTGCTCTGATCTGGAACACTTGTCTCTGAATCCTATTCTCCAGCCATGGTACTGCTCACTGGGCCTGACCTTAATCACTTCTCCCTGGTCTGATCACTGAGCCCAGGTTTCTTTTCAATAGTGGGCTCACATTCTATCCACAGACCTTGATCCATGTTACTGAGTCAGGGTCCTCATCTCATGCCTATGATTTTTAAGGCATCAGCCTGCATGATTCTACCTCATATCGAATGCCATTTGTGTCCTGAGTCATAGTCTCATTGGGAAATTAAAGTGAAGTGCTGGGGAGCTTTCTAGGGCATCTACACCTTCTCTGCTCATACATAATGTGTAAGAAGAGAAAGATATTCCCTTTTCTCATCCACCCTTTCCAGCCTACAAGGCATGGGCACTGAGCTGACCAGACCTGTGAAACCCAGGCCTCCATTCCCAAAGGTCCCTGGGGCAGAGTCACATGGTGAGAGGGCTGCAGCACAGGTGTGTGCAGTATGGGAAAGGCTTACATGTTTGTGTTCTCTTGTTTTTCTCTTTCTTCTGAAGTATCCTGTGCCCCTCACCAATTGAAACACTCAAAATAGCCTCGGGGGTGGTTGAGTCATTGTGAACATAACTCAGCCCAGGTGTCCCAAACAGAGCTGTGTTCTGAGAATCACACCCAAAAACTGAGACCTGGCCAGATGGGCCTAGAGCCTGGGAGAGTGTCTGGATCCTGAGAGGGCTCCCTGGGGACAGTGAGGTTCTCAGACCTGAGGGTCCTAGCCCCCACCAGCCCAGGGTCTGCCCTGGATCAGTTACAATCAGGCCTAGTGAAGCCAAGCTCAGCCCAGATTTTCAAAAGGCCACCAATATCAACTACCCATGGTCACCCAAGATCAGACAAGATCTGCTCATTGTAAGCGAAGGTCATCCCAGGGTTGGCTATGGCCACCGAAGGTCATTCAGTGTCATCCAGGGGCAGCTATGGTCAAAAAAGGTCAAACAGCTTGGTATATGTGCTGATAGGACTTGTATAGGCATCTTGTATCACCTGGGGAAGATCATTTTAACAAGTCTGCAGGGCAGCAGACAACAGTGGGCAGTCAGGGCTATGACCATGACAGTCAAGTTCAGAGCAGCTTCATCCAGGCTCCAGCTCTGCACTCCTCCTGTGTGTCTCCAGATCCAGCGAGGAACATGGTGTGACGTGGCCTTTGGATATTGGCAGGATATGCACTGGGGCCAATAAAGTCCAGAAAGAATGGAACTGGAGTCTATGAAAGTGACAGTCATGGACAGGGACAGAGATGCAGAGAGATATAGGAACAGAAGGAGACACTGAATGAAAGAGATACAAAGATCATTTACAATGGAGAACTGAGAAAAAATGAGAGAGAGACAGATACAGGGACATTAAGAGAGACAGAAGTAGGGCTAAGGAGCAGTAGAGACACAGCTAGATGGAGAGAAAAAGATTGGGATGAAGGGGGGCAGAGAATCTGAGAAATGGTGATACTAAGAGATAGACAGGGAAAGAAC
>PVKA01025229.1:0-33212 GCA_004027165.1 Ctenomys sociabilis
TCTGAATTGGGTCTTTAAATTTGAGGGCCCTGTTATATCTTAGTTCTTTATATATTCTAGACAGTAGTCCTCTGTCTGATTGCTTATTAGTTAGGATTTTTTCAAAATTTGTGGGTTGTCTTTTCACTCTGTTGACAATTTCTTTTGACATGCAGAAGCTCCTTAAGAAGAGTTGATCCCAGTTGTTGATTCTTTCAAGAGCTTCCCGTGCGAATATATGTTTGTTCATGAATTCTTTACCTACCCCTATGCCTTCAAGAGTTCCTCCTACTCTCTCTTCCAGGAGATTGAGTGTTTCTGTTTTAATGTTCAGATCTTTAATCCATTTTGACTTTAACTTAGTGCATGGTGATAGAGCTGGTTCAAGTTTTAGTTTTCTGCATGTTGAAAGCCATGTTTTCCAGCACCATTTGTTAGGAGGCTATCTTTCTTCCAGTAAGTATGATTGGCCCCTTTGTCGAAGATCAGATGGCTGAGTGTGTTCCTAGATGGTTCTGCAGCTTCTAATCTATTCCATTGATCCCAGGTCTATTTTGTTGCCAATTCCATGTTGATTTTATCACAGTGGCTTTGTAGTATAATTTCAAGTCAGGAATTGTGATGCCTCCTGCCTTGTCTTTATAGGCCAAGTTTTCCTTTGCTATTGTAGGTTGTTTGTGGTTCCAAATAAATTTTAGGATTGATTTCTCTATATCTGGGAGGTATGTCGGTGGCAGTTTAATAGGGATTTCATTAAATCTGTGCAGCAATTTTGGGAGTATGGCCATCTTCACGATGTTGTTTCTTCCTATCCAGGAGCATAGAATATCTTTCCATTTTCTGAAATCCTCTATAATCTCTTTTCTTAGGGTGTTGTAAGTTTCTATGAAAAGATCTTTGACTTCCTCGGTTAAGTGAATCCCAAGGTATTTCATTTTCTGCGGTGCTATTGTAAAAGGTATTGTTTCTATTGTTTCCCTTTCAGTGTGCTTGTTATCTGTGTAGAGGAATGCTATTGACTTTTGAGTATTGATTTTGTATCCTGCTATGCTACGGAATTTCTGTATCAGCTCTAGTAGTTTCTTGGTGGAATTTTTTGGGTCTTCCAAGTAAAGGATCATGTCATCTGCAAATAGTGATAATTTAATCTTCTCTACCTATTCTTATTCCCTTTACTTCTCCCTGTTTTCTAATGGCTGTTGCTATGAATCGAAAACTATATTGAATAGGAGGGGTGATAGAGGACATCCTTATCTTGTACCTGATTTAAGAGTATTCAGTTTTTCCCCATTTAGGATTGTATGAGCTTTTGGGTTGTCATAGATGGCTTTTATCAAGTTAAGATAGAGTCCATCTATTCCAATTTTCTGTAGGACCTTGAATATGAATGAGTGTTGGACTGCGTCAAAGGCTTTCTCTGCATCAATTGAGATGATCATGTGGTTTTGAGATTTCAGGGTATTAATATAATGTTTTACGTTTATAGATTTTTGAATATTGAACCATCCTTGCATCCCTGGGATGAATCCTACCTGGTCATGTTGTATGGTATTTTGATGATTAGCTGTATTCTATTTGCCAGGATTTCATTGAGTATTTTTGCATCTATGTTCATGAGGGAGATTGGCCTGTAGTTCTCCTTTTTGGTTGTGTCTTTCCCTGTTTTTGTAATCAGCATTATACTTGCCTCCAGAAATGATTTTGGGATGAATGCTTCCTTTTCAATTTCAGTGTAGAGTTTGTGGAGTGTGGGGATTTTATGTTCTATAAATTTCTTGTAGAATTCAGCTGTGAATCTATCAGAACTTGGACTTTTGTTTGTCGATAGGCTTTTTATTATGTTTCATATTTCGTTGTCTGTTATTGGCTTATTGAGAGTTGTAATATCTTCTTGATTCAGTTTTGGTAATTTGTATCTTTCAAGGAATCTGTCCATTTCTTCTGTGTCTTCTGTGAGCATAAAGATTCTCAAAGTAATTATTGATAATCTTCTGAATTTCTACTGGTTCTGTGGTGATTTCACCCTTTTCATCCCTTATTGCTTGTACTTGAATTTTCTCTTGCCTCTTTTTGATGAAGTTGGATAGAGGCTTATCCACTTTATTTAGTCTTTCAAAGAACCAACTTTTTGATTTGTGGATTCTTTGAACTGCTTTCTTCATCTCAATTGAATTAATCTCTGCTCTAATCTTTATGATTTCTTCCCTTCTTTGCGCTCTGTGTTTTGTTTGCTCTTCTTTTTCTAGTTGTCGGAGGTGCAACATTAAGGTGCTAATTTGTTCCAGTTCTGTTTTCCTAATGTGTGAGTTCATAGTCGTGATTTTCCCTCTAGGAACTGCTTTCATTGCATCCCATGAATTCCGGTAAGTTGTACTTTAATTTTCATTGAATTGTAGATATTGTTTAATTTCTTGTTTAATTTCTTCTGTGACCCATTGATTACTGAGTAGGGTGTTGTTTAACTTCCATGAATTTAGCAGGTTTTTCTAGTTTCTTTTGTCATTTAGTTATAGTTTCGTTGCATTGTGGTCAGACAATATGTGTGGGATAATTTCTATTTTCTTGCATATACTTATGTGTGACCTCTGGATCAGTATGTGGTCTATTTTGGATAATGACCCATGTGCAGCTGAAAAAAATGTGTATTCAGCTGTGTTGGGGTGGAACACTCTGTATATGTCCACCAGGTCCATTTGTTCCAAGCTCTGGTTCAGTTCTGCTACTTCCTTGCTAATTTTTTTGTCTGTTTGATCTATCTTTTTGAGATAAGGGTGTGTTAAGGTCTCTTGGTAAGATTGTGTTAGACATTAAGTTTTTCATGTCCATTTACATTTGTCTTACATAGTTGGATGCTCCTGTGTTTGCTGCACAGATATGTATGAGTGTTACCTCTTGATCTTGAATTTTTCCCCTGACCAATATATAGTGGCCTTCTTTGTATGGTTTGATTATTCTTGGTTTGAAGTTGAGACTGTCTGAGAACAGAATTGCTACTCCTGCTTTTTTCTGAGGTGCTGGAGCATGTAGTATTGTTTTCATGCTTTGACTTTGAGCCTATAAATGTCCTTTTGAGTTAATTATGTTTCTTGTATACAGCATATTGTTGGGTTTTGTTTTCTAACCCACTGTGCCAGTCTATTTCTCTTAATTGGAGAATTGAGTCCATTTACATTGATGGTTATAATTGAAATGTGTTGCCTTATGTTTGTCACGACATTTACCTGGTGTTGTTTACTCCTTTGTATCGTGTGTTTAATTTTCTGTCCTGTTTAGTTGGTTCCTTCCATTCTCATTCATGGAGTTCTGGTCATTGTGGTCTCTCTCTAGAACATCTTTCAGCAGCCTGTGAAGGGATGGCTTTGTCATCATGAAATTCTGTAATTTTTCTTTGTTGTGGAAGTATTTCACTTTTCCATCAAACTTGATGGTATAATAGTCTGGGCTGGAATTTGTTTTCGTGTAGGACTTGAAGAACTCTGCTCCATTCTCTCCTTGCCTTCATGGTTTGTGTAGAGAAGTCGGCTGTAATTCTGATGGGTTTTCCTTTGAATGTGAGCTGCTCCTTCTCTCTAGCACCTTTCAGTATATTATTTTTGTGTTTTATTTCTGGGATCTTAAGTATTATATGGCTCAGTGTGTTTGTACTTGGGTTGAAGTTATTTGATGTTTTGTGTGCTTCGGTGACCTAAATGTTGGATTGTTTCCTCATATTTGGGAAGTTTTCTGTGTTTACTTCTCCCCAAATTATTTGTATGTCAATTGTATTGACTCCTTCATTCTCGTTGATACCAATTAATCTCACATTGTTCATCCTGGTATAGTCTTGCAGGTGATGAATTATTTTTTTCTTCCATTCTTGTTGTTTTGAAGAGATCCTTTCTCACTTTTTCACTAGCTGCACCAGTGTCATTAAGATCTGAAACTCTGTCTTCACTTTCACTCAAAAGGTTTGTAGACTCATGATTGATATTTTTAGTTTTTCTATATGTGTTTGACTGTGTTTCATGCATTCTATTTCTGTTCTGTATTGTTCATTTAAGGAATCCATCATATTTCTGATCTCAATTTTTTTATCCATGTCTTCTGTAGAGGCAGTTATTATTTCTTTTTCTGCAGTATTTCTTCCACTTTGGGTCTCCTCTGTACATTTCCGGACTTTTTTCTGTATCTCAGATGCTATGACTTCAAAGAATTCTTTTTGTTTCAATGAATTCTTTTTTGATTTCATAATTTATTTCTGCTTTGAGCTCCTGATGATCTTTCTGCTGTTGTTTCTTTGCTTCAGATGCTCTTAATTCATAGATTTCAGCTGGAATAGTGCTCTCTGCACTTGTTCTGGGTGAGCATAGTTTTTCCACCCAATGTTTCTGGAATTCATTATTTCAGATACTATGTATTCATATATTTCTTTTTTAATTTGAGGAATTAATTCTGGTTTTGTTTCCTCTATACCTTTCTGTTGTTGTTCCTTTGCTTCTGTATCTATTAATTCATTCATTGCATCTGAGCTAGTGTCCTCCACCCTTGCTGCTGGACTCGAGGTCTGGAATTGCGTTTTTCCCCTTGTCTTTGTCATTTTGTATAGCACTGACCTTTGACCTTTGGTGTAAAGCTTTGGTGCAGCTATAACCTTAGGTTGTTATGTGATTCAGGTGCCAGTCTATTAAGTTTGAGATTATCCAGCTATGCAAAGCCTGGATCTAGGGTTGTGTTCAGTTCTTTTCTGCTGTAGCTCCTGTGATTCTCCCCTGTTTGTTCCATGTTCAGGTGAGCACAAACTGAACTGGGATGCAGAGCAAGTAATGAACATTCCCACTGTCTTTGGGGTGAGGATCTGGAAAATTGCCGGAGTCAGCCCTCTTTTGTCAGGCAGGTCGCTCTCTGGGTGGGTGTGGCTGGGCTTTGCTGGGTCTGCTGGGCTCCCAAAATGATAGTGGATGATCTTATTCACCAGGTAGGCTGTTCTGGGTCAGCCAGCCTGTGCCGGGTCTAGGTCTACTGGCTGGAACTGGAGAAGCCTGGGAAAGGTCCCTCCGGATCAGTGGGCCTTGAGCCCTCACTCAAGGCCAGGCTGAGCTGGGTTTCGGGTCATGGGGTGGGACCGGTAATAGCTGAGAAATGTCCTTCTGGCGTGGCAGGTTTGGAGTTCTCACTCTAGGCCGACCTGTACTGGGTCTGGGGCCTTGGGGTGGGACCGACAATCACTGGGAAATGTTTCTCTGGCACGTGGGTCTGGAGCTCTCACTGGCCAAACTGTTCTGGGTCCCAGGTCGCGGGGGTTGGGGGAGCAGGGAATCCCTGGGAAGTGTCTCTCTGGCACAGTGGGCCTGGAGTTGTACACTCACTGAGCTTTGATGCCCAGGGAGTCGGGGAAATTCCCACTCGCTCAGCAGGCTTTAGGAAAGGGGATCCGGGGAGGTGTTGGTGAGTCAGTCCTGAGGTTACAGGCCTGTCACTGGCTTGGAGGGCTTTTGAGTTGGGATCTGGTAGCGTGTGTGGGTAGAAACCAAAGGCTCTCCCTCTGACTCTCCACACACACTGATCTGGGAAGCCTGGTGAGTCGTGCAAATTCCCACTCACTAGGAGACCTGGGGCGGGATCCAGGAGGCCACTGGAGTCGGCTGCACTGTCTCAGGCCAGTCTCTCTGGCGGGCAGTGTTAGCGGGATTGAGGAAGATCCAGAACCTCAGTTTCTTATGTAAAAAATGGGATTACTTGAACATTATTTTGAGGATCAAAGATGCTGTTCACAGAGTCTCTGGCTCATCCTTAATACCCAGTAAGCAGAAGTATTATTTATAATTTAGTGCAGACTCATGATTCTGTGGGAAGTTTGGACTGCCTCACTTCTAGGTTCCAGGCACCATTTCACCCTGATGATCAGTCACTAGTGGTGGTTCTGTCGGCTTTCTCGAAAGTGACTTTATTCATCACTGTAAAGTCAACATTTTTCATGTTGTTTTTAACTTGCTCATGAAACCTTCCTTTACTATTTCATGGAACGAGAAAAACCACAAGAAAGAAATAAAGGCTAAGGGGCCCATCCACTGAATCCTGGGTCACGACAGCATTGAAATCAGTGTGTTACTTAACTTTGGGAAAATCTATTTTTCAGTGAGTCAAGCTTGACCTACATTATGCAGGTCTTCATGGATACATGAGCTTGAGCATCTGAAAGTATTCAGGGCTGCATTATGCTGGCTTGCCTTCCTTGGGCATGTGAGGCTGAAGAGAAAGTGTGAGAAGACACAGAAAGAAAAGAGCAACCTCTAATCACCAAGCACATATCCTCAGGAAAGGCCATTGAAGGCAAAGAAGAGGCTCCAGACAGAAGAAGAAGAGCACAGACATCACAGCGTATGTTGACCATAACTAACATCCAATTCCATCATTCATTAAAATGTTTGTTATTTTAAGCTATTTGGTTTCAACAAAGAATATAGCACAAGCATTGCTCTCCTGTGCTGGAGTGGGACACAGCCTAAAATTTCCAATTGTTTTAAAATTTAATTTTATTTTGAAGAGTAAAAGCAATAGCAAAGACAAATACAAACAAAGACAAACAAGGTAACATACAACAATGCATGTGTTACAGAAGTTTTTATTCATTGTAATGAGAAAAAAGATAAAATAGCAATGAAACAATTTCAAAATAGATTAGTAGGACAGTTACACCAATTAAAACATTGCATATTATTTTCATTGTAGTTATTCAGAACACAAGATGCAGACATGATATCTTGCCTAAACAATATTTGTATAAACCTTTCTTCTCAATGAACTAAGAGAAAATAGCTGTATATCTACCCTATCTTATGTATGCATATATTTTATTTCCACAATGAAACAGTATTTTATTTTTAATTTTGCATAATTAGTAGCATGTGACACAAGGTTTCCTAGTGAATAATAGATTACAAATTTTCAAAACAAGAAAGGCTAATTAAAAATGATTGTTGTATTATTTTATCATCCAATATGTTGCTCAGATTAATAGATACAGTTATGCTAGTCTCTTTTCACTTATTATGAAGCTCTTTTTAAAATAAATGATAAAAAGTAAAAAAGAACAAAAATTCATGTTTATTGAAAGCAAGTGTTAACATTCAATCATTAGCCCAACTGTTTTTAACATTGTAGAAAGTCTTTCTTCCATATATTAACAAATGAATGTAAAACAAATGAAGGGCTTCCTTCAAGTTGAAATTGGGTTCAGGTACTTGAGCTTTTTGAAGTACCTTGCCTCTGGCCCACTCAGAGCAGCTCCTCCTAAGGGCCTGGAGGAAATACCTTGAACAAGGGGTCCTGGACTCTATGCTGACAACTAGTGCACACAACATTTCAAATCTCTTTCTTGTTTTATGATACTTCTCTGACTGTTCTTATTTATATACAGTGACTCTGCCAGTGCTGGTAGATGGCACAAAACAGGAACACTTCTCTGAATGAAGACTTGGTCTCCAGAGCCGCCTCAAGCAATGTAATACAATTCCTTTTCCAAACCCATAGCGTTTTTTTTTTTTTTTTGTTTGTTTGTTTTGTTTTTTAATGCTGTTAATAAAGAATAGTTTTACTTCTTATGTTTTTCCCTTATTACTCACATTTTCAAAGTAGAAGAGGCAGGGAAGAAGGGAACATAGTAGCTATGAGTGTTTATTGAAAGAAAATTAGGAAATGATGATTCAAATGACATTGCCACAATTTTCACCACTTGGGAAAGGTCACCAGAAGCAACGAGTTTTTTTTTGTGAAAACAATGATTCTATCTTTGGCAAATTGGGGTGTGCTCTCATAGATACTTGAGTTGTCTGTTTAGATCTTCAAGCATCTGAAACACAAGCTGGCTCACTGTGAAGCTCAGTATGCAGTGGCTGAATAAGAATTAACAGAGAAGGGCTGGCAAGATAGCTCAGTGGACTAAAGGCCTGCTTAGGCAAGTGCAGGGACCAGGATTTGATCCCTGGCATCACAGGCCCTGCTGGCCCCACCCTGGGCTTTACTGAGCTGGTCATCATGTCTAGGTGTGGTGGTGTGCACCTGTAATCCCAGTGCTGGGGAAGCTGTAACAGGAGGATCCTTACAAATCTGAGCTACATAGTGAGACCCTGTACCAAATGCATCAAAAGAGGAGGAGGAGGAGGAGGAAGGAGGAGGAGGAAGAGGAGGAGAAGGAAGAGGAAGAAGAGGAGGAGGAGGAGGAGGAGAAGAAGAAGTAGAAGAATGAATTAACAGGGTTTCTAGATGCATCCTGGTTTGATAGGGTTCTTCAGCAAGCTGCAAAACTTTACTTTCAGTGTGGATATCTTTGGATTTTGATGACCAAATAGTTTCCTGTCTTTCTGGCACCCATCACCGCAGAAAACAAAGTAGCACTGCGAGATAGGATACATTTACATTTTTAATTTTCTTTAAGTAAAACAGCTTTTTTATTTAAATAGTAGAGTGATAGCAATTGGCCAAAGTGGATGCTGAAACCAATTAGTGGGAGGATATGAAGTAAGACTGACAAAATGAAGATTTAATTGAAGAAAGCTGTAATGTAAAATCAAGCTGCTAGGCTTTAAAATTGTAATTAATTCTAGGAGAAAAGAAGGCTCATTGTATCATCCTGGAAGCTTCCTTGGTTCAGTTTTTCAACAACTGCCTATCTCATATGAACCACTTTCCTTACCAGGATTTTCCCAGGCTATTTCAATCCCTAATCAATCCTAGCTTCTGGGTGGCTTTATGACTCTGACTGAACAGCGTTATGTTTCTTGGGAGATATTTTTAGCACTTGCTATTTGAACAATGCTACATCATAATTTCTGCCAGAAGACATGCAATCTGACAGTGAACACCATCAGGCATCAGAGCACCATCAAATAGCATTTCAGTCCTCTTTGGGGTCTAGAAAAATTGCTTGGTTGGGAATCATAGAAGAAGAAACTACAAGCCAGAGTGCTAATGATAAGTGTCCAGGCAGGGGCTGGCATTAACCTACCTTAGTCCTCCATAGACTCTCACTGAACAGTGAAGAAAGTACAGGGAGGAAATTCTACAGTGAGAAAGCAGGGATTCAGCAGTGTATGAAATCTCTCCCCACATCCAAAGCTCTCCCAACCTAGCCTTTCCAGTGCCTGAAATCTCACCACTATAAATCCATACTGTGGCTAATTCCTCCTTTGCATTGAAAAAAACAAAGACTTTTAAAAGAATCTCCATATCCCTGTGTGAATTAATTCATCTTTACTGACAGGAGAGATAGAGGCATACGTGAAGTTTGAACAGAGGGTCTTGATGGAATCTTTGTCCATCTCCCTGCAGCTTCAAGCACACGCTGAGTGTATGACAGACAGTGCTCCAAGGGGGACTGCTGTCTGCTGCTCTGTTCTCTGCATAGTTAGAGAAAGTAGGAACCCTAATGGCGGGCCATTTTCTCATGAGCCCTACCGGGCAAAAGCTCTGAACAGGGAAGAATGTCATGCAATGCTGCCAACCACACCAAACAAAGAATTTGTATTGTCAGGAAACAAAGGAAACAGAGAATGTACAAACTGCTCATTTTAGGCATAAAATTGGCCTCCAGGTTGTTTGCGATTCTGATTGAAAGCATTGTGGGCAAATGAATTTTCATTTCAGAAATGTCATTCTCATCTGTCATTGATCTTTAATCTTTAATGTTTATTGTTTTTGTGCTTGATCTTATTAATGAGATAGTATCCTACCATGGAACATGTTCTCTTCTACTTGAAGAATTCTCCATCAAAGTGAATTGCGAAATGCTCTGATTGATCTACTGCATAAGGTTTTGCTTTAATACATTGATTAATTTAACTCGGAAAGGAAATGAATAGGATAGACACTTTGATGTCTTTTTACTTTTCAGTGCAAGCCTTTCTTCAGTGAGTACACACAACTAGGAAATGGTGGTGGTAAGCAATAAATAAGCCTAAGCTTGATTTTTTTTTTATTTGTGGTATCGGGGATTGAACTCAGGACCCTGCACTTACCAGGCAGGCATTTATTCTACTGCGCTATCTCCCCAGCCCTTGATTCTTATAAATACCTATACAAATCTGTAGTGACATCTGCCATTTCATCCAATATTCATAAAATATTTTGTACTTTGTTTCCCCATTTGTTGTAGCTATCTATTGTGTATACCTATTGACACAAGATTATATTTTTCACAACTTCCTTTCTTGTTTAGTTTTGAGTCAAGCTTGGCCCAAGGACAATTTGCATAAGATCTGCAAAACAAAAGAACAAAGTGGCATCTAGCAGGCTGGCACCACAGAGCCCCTGTTATTTACTTTTCTCTGCTGTTTTGTCTTATGGTGGGGGCAGAATCCCCTCAGCCTTCCATAGCAATTCCTCCTTCGCTTCTTCTTATTCCAAATCCAGGTGCTTCCCAGGTCTGAGTAACAAATGTGAACTGGCAGATCACTTTTGATGTTGATGCTGGGTGCTTAGAGCTGGTGAAAAACCTACACAGGCTCCAATCTGTGGCCATCATTCCTGTTGGTCTTGTTTGGGATGTTTTAGTTCATCCTTGGACTCTTTCACTTCGTGTGGGGATTTAGTTCCTGTCCGATGATGACCTTGTACATTTTGGGCAATGGAGCAATTGCCTCACCCAGGCTGCTTAACCAGCTCCTCCCATTGCATGAGGTCAAGTTCCTAAAATGTACTCTAGGTTCTAAGTCACTGTATTCATTTGAATTCTGTGCTCAATGCCCTAGTGACAAAATCAGCCTTGCTGAGAATTTATCAATGTATGATTTTATTCAAAGAGCTAGTTATTGTCATTAGTTTTCTTATTTATTTATTTTCTATTTTTTCAGCATTATTGTACCTATATTTGTTTCATTCCTTCTTAGTCATTTTTGATTAAGTAATAGCTTTATAATATAAAAACAATCCAAAAGAAAAAAGTTTCAAATTAATGATCTGAAATTAAAAATTATAAATGAATTACTCTTAAGTCAATGCAAGACCTTTTAATTTAAAAAAAATATTCATTTTAATGAGAAAATAAAATAGTTCTGAAACAGTTTCAAAACTTTTTAGTAGGACAGTTACAATAATTAATACATTGCATATTGTTGTCTTTGGAGTAGTTATTCAGATGACAAGATGCAGACATGATATCTTGTCTAAAAAACATTAGTACAAACCTTTCTTCTCTTTGAACTAAGAGAACGTAGCTGTATACCTATCCTAACTATTTTGTATAGATGCACATATATATATATTTTCACTACAAAATGGTCCTTTATTTCTACCCCCCTTTTTTGTTTTGTTTTGTTTTGTGCTCCATTGCTGTTAGAGAAACTGCACTTGGAGAAGTCTTTAAAGGGCCTTTTCATACAGGATATCAGTTCAAAAATTGTAGGTACCTGAATTCAGCAAAATAACCCAACATAGACCAATAATCCATAATAGTAGGTGATCAGCAGAACTGGCAATGGGCCTTTTAATTTTTGACATATATTTATGTGTTTGTTTTTCAGTGTTCGGGTAAAATGTGTGGCTTTAAAAATCATTCATTTATCAGAGCTAAATATTTCTTTAATTTTTTAAAAAAGAATGCAAAATCATGGTAGAAAAACAGCATTAGAAATGGTACAAGATATCACTACACAAAGGCAGGCCAGATAGCTCAGCAGACTGAAGTGCCTGCTTAGGTAAAGAGCAAAGGCTGGAGTTCGACTCCAGGCATGGTGTGCTGGCCTTGCCCCTGGGACATACTGAGATGACGATTGGGACTGGGCATGGTGGCGTGTGCCTGTAATCCCAGCCCCAGGGGCGCTGAAAACAGGAGAATTACTATGAGGCCGATCTACATAGTAAGACCCTGTAGACTCCGTACTAAAATACATAAAAAAAGATTTCACTAAGAAAATAATAGGAATTCAAAAAAGGTTGTTGTATTTTATGATGTTATCTGCAAATTAGTTGTTCAGATTATCAGATGTAAACGTGTAAGATTCGTTTAAAGAAACAAACAAAACAATAACAAAGAGGTTATAAGAAATTCAAAAGAGGAAAAAAAATCAGAATAAAAATAATTTTTTAAGAGCTGCTCTGATAGCTCAGCAGACTAAAGCTACTGCATAGGCAGAGTGCAGTGGCCAGGGTTCAATCCCCAGTGCGCCGTGCTGGCCTCATCCCTGGGGTGCGCTGAGAGGGCGATTGAGACTGAGTGTGTTGGTTTGTGCCTATAATCCCGGCACTTGGGAGGCTGAAAGCAGAATGACTAGAGTCCAATCTATGTAGTGAGACCATGTAGACCCTGTACTAAAATACAAAAAATCTATCTATCTATCTATCTATCTATCTATCTATCTATCTATCTATCATCTATCTATCTATCTATCTATCTATCTATCTATCTATCTATCTATCTATTATCTACCTTAAGCATTAGCTGCTTCTTTCAAAGGGCCAGAAGAAACTGACAATACAATTATAATTATTCAAATTATTCAGAGCAAGATATTTCTTATTGATTATTATTTCTGTTTTGATTTGTGCATTGTGTAGACATGGGTTATTTAATTTCCAAGTATTTGGAGACTTTCTACATATCTTATTGATTTCTATTTAATGTTTCTGTGATTCAAAAATATAACTTTTTAGAAAACATGTCCTTAAAAATTTCATATTTCAAAATGTATTGAGGCACCTTACTGCCCAGCACCTGGGCTCTCTTGGTGAACGTCCTGTGTGTTCTTGAAAGGCTAGTGTCACTGTATCTGTGTTCAATAAATTTGTTGATAATCAAACTTTTATGTCCTTACTGATCTTTTAGGCCTACTTTTCCTGTCAATTATTGACAGCTGTTTTTTTTTTTTTTTTTTTTTTTTTTTTTTTTTTTTTTTTTTTTTTTTTTTTTTTTTTTTTTTTTTTTTTTTTTTTTTTTTTTTTTTTTTTTTTTTTTTTTTTTTTTTTTTTTTTTTTTTTTTTTTTTTTTTTTTTTTTTTTGACAGCTGGTATTAAAATCTCCAACTACGTCTATTTATTGGTTTAACATTGTCATTTTTCTTCTTGTGAATTTAGAGTTCGCTTATATATCTTGCATTGATTTTGATGATCGTGTGTGTTTTGTATTGATGTGTATCCTGATGAATTGTCTCTTCTATCACTATGAGACCTGCCTCAGCAGTATGAATAACTCTTTTCTTGAAATTCATTTTGACTTGTTTTTATATAGCCACACATGCCTTCTTCCTTGTGCTTTGCATGCTTTATTTTTCTTTTTATTTCCTTCAACCTAAGTGGGTCTTTATCTTTAAAGCACATAATCTTAGACAGCATTTTCCCCCCGAGTATAAAAAGAAAAATGATTTAAAAAAAATCACTAGCTGCCTTGTAATAAAAATAGAGTGATATTATATCTGGGTAATTATAAACCAAATATTAGTTTTTGTGACTTTAGGCAAGTGACTGATTAAGAATATAATTTCCCCATAATTTGTCAGTTCCTCAGGTCACAGAGATCCTTTTGACAACTGTTTCTTAAACAAGAAAAATATGAGACTATCAGCAACAGTTTAGGTTGTGGGTGCTACATTTTGCAATAATAACATCATTTGTATGAAATGAGCTTGTGAGAGTTCACTGTTAGCTATGAATGAACAGCATCATCTGGAAGCATCCTGGGGCATCCTCAGAGGACCACTTGGTGACTGTAACTGAAGCACTTTTCATGTGAATTGAGGTGAAAAGGAAGAGAAAGAATATTCTACTCCTAGGAAATGGTGCCTGAAATTAAACAATCTTTAGCAGTTAAATATCCTCTGTATCTACTCTCTTCCTATTCCCAACTGTATATTCTAATCTTTCAAATGGCTAGACTGAGTTAAAAATCTTTTCTCCAACAGCTACAAAATACATGTGAACTAAATAATGGTGGTTCGTATGATGCTTGTTATACCTGCATGCATTTATTTGGTTGGTCTGCACAGTGATTATTGGTGTCAATTTTAAGTCCCCAAATTTTTTTTGCAAGATTTATTTCTCACTTTTATGATCTGTGAATTTTTTTCTTTTGCCAAAGAAACTAGATTTAAAAACAGCAAATGCACTCCAGGTGAGACAGAGAATAGTTCTGTGGTATTTATTACTACTGAGATGTAAAACCTGAACTCCACCATGAGGGAGTTCAGACAGACTGCATTGAGAAACATGTTAGTAGAAGTTTGACTACCAAGTTTAACAATTTAACAATGTTGAAATCCAGCAGCATGTTAAACTGAGGGGTGCTGGAGGAGAAAAAAAATTAAGAAGGGGTGAAAACTAAATGTACTGCACAATCCTGGCCTGAACTCAGAACCAAAGATTAAAGCACCTATAAGCAGGTGCAGGGGCTGGAGGTTCAATTCCCTGGCTTGCCATGCCGGCCCTGCACTGGGTGTGCACTGATATGGCAATTGAGACTGGGCATGGTGGCACACACCTGTGATCCCAGCTCTTGGGAGGCTGTAAACAGGTGGATCAGTGTGAGTCCAATCTAGTAGTGAGGCCCTGAACACCCTGTAAATCACTATTATTTAGTTCACATATATTTTGTAGCTGTTGGAGAGAAATTTTTTAACTCAGTCTAGCCATTTGAAAGATTAGAATATACAATTGGAAATAGAAAAAGAGTAGATACAGAGGATATTTAACTGCTAAAGATTGTGTAATTTCAGGGTCTACAGGGTGTTCAGGGTCTCACTACTAGACTGGACTCCCTAAGAAAAGAAATATATATGTACATACAACATAGGATAGATACAAAGCTGCTTTCTCTAAGTCCATTGAGAAGAAAGATTTTAATAGTGTTTAGGCAAGATATCATACCTTGTCTTCTGAATAACCACTCTGAAGAGAACAATATGCAATGTATCAATTATTGTAACTTTCCTATTAACCTGTTTTGAAACTGCTTCATAGCTATTTTATCTTCTTTCTCATTAAAACAAATAAAAAATAAAATAC
The DNA here is from genome assembly GCA_004027165.1 of Ctenomys sociabilis. Taxonomy (NCBI): domain Eukaryota; kingdom Metazoa; phylum Chordata; class Mammalia; order Rodentia; family Ctenomyidae; genus Ctenomys; species Ctenomys sociabilis. Next base: position 14,947 of record PVKA01025229.1, read on the forward strand.
TAGATTTTCATAGGAAAGAAATGATATTGGGACAAATCAAGAAACCTGAATATGGACTGTCATTAGATAGTACTGTGATACCACTTCCCGATTTTTGAGTTATTGGATAGTGATTCAATAAAAGGAAACATACACAAATAAATATTTAAGGGGGTAAATGGACTAAATGTCTCCAATTTATTCTCAGATAATTCAGGGGAAAAAATCTCTTTAACTCTATGTCCCTATTCCATACAGAGTTGATGAATGTGGGCAAAACATTTGAGAATCCTTCATACAATTTGCACAGTCTGTCTCTAAATTTCAAAGGATGTTGAAGCATAAAGGTATCCAAAGTAAGCACTAAAAACTTCACTTCCTACTATTTACATGCCTATTAGAGGCTGAGAAATCCTTCATTTTCTTTGGGAGAGTCATCACACAAAGTTTTGAGTGGAAGAGTTATTTGAATCAAGGCTCTGTGAAACTTTGGATAAATTATTTAACTTCTCTGACCTTCAGTTTTCTCTTTTATAACACAGAGTAAAAACAAAGCCTATCAAGAAGTTGTTGCATGGAATAGGTGAAGTTATGCATATAAGTAGCTTTATCTGTCATTGCCTATATAGTGAACCTTAATAAGCATTAAGATTTAAACTGACTTAGTCCAACAGAAATGGAATGGGAGATTTAAAATGTAAAATAAAATTTAAAAAGTAAAGAAGTGCATAAATTATTAATATATTTCAATTTAATTTAATATTTAAAAGTTATGTTTCAACTTGTAATTACCATAAATGAACTATTGGCATAGGGCTTTGAATGATTATACAATATTGTTTTTGATTAACATGGATCTATTATTGTTATTATGTTTCCTCAAAAGGGATTCCTATTGAGCCATGTTTGAGCCATGACCAAAGGCTACACTTGTTCTTATTTCTCCATTGGCAGGCAATCGGAAGAAGGAGAGGCATTGTATATTACCCTGCATGACAGGGCAGCTTTTCGAGTGGTAGAAAGGATGCTCTGACTTCGTTTTAAACTTTTTTTTTATTTTTATTTTTTTAATATCTTTTTGAGACAGGGTCTCACTATGCAGTTCTGGCTGTCCTTCAGCTCACTTTGTAGCTCAAGCTGGTCTTGAACTCCAACAATCCTCCTGCCTCAGCCACCCAAGTGCTGGGATTACAGGCCTGCGCCACCACGCCTGGCTATTTTTATTTTTTAAAGAGAGCACAAAATAGTATTAAAACAGAAAACTTACAAGTGATATAGAATTTCACTCAACAAAATATAAATTTTACAGTATTTGTTATAATATATAGTGTTTTCTTCCAATTGGTTGTTCATATTTACTCTTTGCTAATGTATTAACAATGTGCATTACTAATGCAAAAAGTTGACATGCATGTGAGGATGGTGTCCAGAGAGGAGAATACACAGTAGGCACAGTCTTGGGTTCCTTATTGATGGAAAGAAGAGCCTTTAGAACTCCTTGCTGCTTCTTTTTTGTTTTTTTTTTTTTTTTGTCTTTTTGAGACAAGGTCTCACTATGCAGTTCAGGCTGGCCTTAAGCTCACTTTGTAGCTCAGGCTGGTCTTGAACTCACAACAATCCTCCTGCCTCAGCCTCCCGAGTGCTGGGATTACAGGCCTGCACCACCACACCCAGCCCCTTGCTGTTTCTTAGAGGTCCCAGGGAGTTGCTGCTGCACAAATATTCAGAATCCTGAGATCCTTCTCGTGGTGACCAAGTAACTTGTGCTAAGCTCAGAGCCATTTCTTCCCAAATTCAGTATTTTCTTATTGGTGGCTTGAAATTCATCTTGATGGGAATATTTATTCCATGGAAACCAGCAATACTATAAAACAGAATAGTTCATTTTGTTTCGTTTTCTTTGACAGATGGCTTTGTTTAAGCAACTTATTCCAGAGATGTTAACACAAAGCACTTTCTGCTGCCCGTATGCTGCCTTAGGCCTGTTAACCAAGAAAACCAGAGAGCTTAAAATCAAGCAAAGTGAAATTTTATTTGGGAACAGAGAAGCCACACAAACAGAAATGCACATGACATTGTCAACCAATACTAGGCTCAAAAAGACTCAAGGAAGGGGAAGTGTGTAAAGGTAACACAAAGGAGGAGTACATTACTGTCTCAGATACTTTTCTCTCATTTCTGGGACAAATACCCCACACTCAAAATGAAGGATAGAAAAGTTTATTTAGCTCACCATTACTGGAGGTTTCAGTCCATACTTGGCTGGCTCAAAGGAAGAGGGGCACAGGGCAGAGAGCCTCCAGTTCATGGCAGCAGAACAACAGCACTGGTGACAGAGAGTCTGTCTCTTGTATATTACATTCAGACTCTCTTCCCCAGCCTGGGGGAAGTACATACACCCATAATCCCAGCAGTACTACAACCCATAATTCCAGCCTTGGATCACACATAATCTCAGTGGATCATGAATTAATCACAAATTCTAGAAGTCCCTACCCCATAACTGCAGGCGGCTTTGAGGGGACAACTAGACACAAACCATAACAATAAGATATTATGAAAAAAGTGATCATTTAGTACCTAATAGCAAGGATAATATCCATCTGCATTTAAACAGACTTGCTAGGCAGATGTCCTTGGAAATACATTTTTTGGATAAGGATGCAATGCTTCTAATAGAGTCCTTTGTGATATTTACTATTAGGCATCAGTCAGTTATGCACAAGATCATTTTATTTACATCCTCCTGCCTTTGGTTGTTGTTGTTCAAACCGACATAAGTGACTCCATCTTGATTCTGACAACTTATACAGGATTTTATCTGTTGTCTCAACTAAAGGCACTGATACCTCACACAGGCTCTGTGGAGGAGTGGGGCCCTGGTCTCTCCTTACCTACTTGTTTGGCTATTTTATCTGCCTATTGCAAAAGAGCCTCAGTTGTACATTAATCAATCATGTGTTCATATGAGTATATTGAACTGTTCCTCTCTTCTCATATAAAGCTCTCAAAAAGTGGGCCATAATTTAAACTTGAAAAACAGCTAGACAACCCAGATGTGCACCAACTGATGAGTGAACAAGTAAAGCATGGGAAGGAAAGAGGAATGAAGTGCTACTTGTGACACCACACAGATGAACTTTGGAAATACCACATAAGTACAAGATGACGTAGAAAAAGCCAATAGTTTAGAATTCATGGATGGAAAAATGGCTAAGAAAGGCAAATATTCATAGAGACAGAAAGTTGATTAATAGTTGCTCATGACTAGAAGGAGCAAGAGATGGGAAGTGACTGCTTAATGGGTTTAGCATTTCTTTTGGGGTGATAAAAGTGCTCTGGAATAAGATAGTGATGATATTTGCACCTTGAAAGTACACTTAAATTCACTGAACTGTAGAGTTTAAAATCATGAATTTTGTTGAATATGAATTATAACTAAAAAAGGAAGAAACAAGCAAAGTAAGTCAGTTATGGATAGTTCATGTTCCTACAAGGCTTACTGGGCAGGACTTTCACCAGAGAACACAAGCCTCCAGAGGGCTTCTTTGAGGAGAGGAAATAGAAGATCCTGTTGGCTACCTGTTCTCCCCCAAATAGAAACACTCCAAGAGGATTACTGGACAAGACTATGGCTGGCTAGAAGAGGGGGAAACTGTCCTCTGACCTCCTCCAGCTCCAGTGGTACAGTGGATAGGGCAGAAACTCCCTTGGTGGAAGGATAATGATTTGATGGGCTGCCAAGTAGAGGTATAGGGGCTGGCCCCTTGAAATTGTGCTTTCTGTGTGATGGATATGATTGGTCCCTCAAGACTTACATGTGCCCTGTCCATGACATCAAAGGAAAGTATATGTGAAGACTTCAGCTGCTCATTGCTAGAATACAAAGCCAAAACACAGAAGAGACTACCAGAACATGGGAGAGCAGTAGGGCTTGGGGGTTTCTTGTGGGGCCTAGGAAACATGCTCTATTGGAAGAATACAAAGTAGGCAAATGGAGCTTATTTTCATTATCAACAGAACTAATATTTCTATCCTCTTCAACAGAAACTAATATTTCTATTCTCTTCTTCAGACTGATATAAATAGATATTAATAACCAGCAAGAGGAAAAGAAAGAAAAACAGAGAAATAGAAAGAGAGAGAGGAGAGAGAGACAGACAGACAGACAGAGACACACAGAGAAAGACATACAGAGAGAGAAAATGAATATGAACATGATGAGTTGTGAATATCTTAGATTTAATTTTCTTTCTTTTGTTATATACTCTTATAGGATGTATAATTCATTTTTCTTGAGAGGAAAAAAGGGAAAAAGAGAAAACAATACAAATGAGAAATAAGGAAAGTTTCTGAATGCCCTGCTATGTAACTCTTCAGAACACTTCCAATAAGAATTCTGGGGGTGGGAGATCAGTGCAAAGCCAGTTGAGATGGAAGTGGGGTGATGGTCTCATCTTCGCTGTCAGGAGGGTCTCAAATATGTCACCAGCTTTAAGAGATAACAATTGCCAGCCTAGCATGACCAATAATGTTATATTCCACTTTCATCAACCCAAGGCTAAAGGCAAGTCCCGGGCCATAGGGTGGTGGCCACAGTCAAGCATGATCCCTGATAGATGCCACTATTCACTGGAGTTGGAGATTAGCATGTAGGAAATAGTGTCTTTCCCTCATCTTGCTCATAGCTTGGGGTGACTCAAGAAATCCAGACAAAGAAAAATTTAAAAAACTCAGACAAACACTAAGCCAATTGGATCTCTATGGTTTGTAGGTAGCAGTGTCAAAGAAGAAGTGTTAGTACAATGGTAAAGTCAAAGTGCTTCTTGTCATTGCACTAACTTGGTTGCCTTTCCAGCTATAGCCTTCAGGCATGAGGCCACAACTTCCTGGTATCCATTAATTCTGTTAAATGGAGCAGAATTGGATAATAATACCTACTTCATTAGCTTGTGCTGAAGATGAAAATTAATAGCATCTGGTGATGCTTGACCCACACTATCTGTTTGATAAATGGAGTCATTATAGTTAGGCTTAAGGAAATTGGGGAGGTTGCCTGAGTCCAACTTCTATTAAGTTTATTTTCTTTGTATACAGATATAGGTTGGACTAGTTAAAAAAATAAATATTATTATATTGATTTTCCTTTAAAATACTTTTTATAAGGTAAGCATCACTGGGCTACTCTCTATGAAAGTTCCCAGAACAACTGTGGGTTCCAGTAACTATTAATCGAATGCATCCATAATCATAGTACTTCTATGCCAAAGTCAGAGAAGGGATAGCACTAACTTTGATAGGTCATTTTGGAGGTCTGTTTCTTTTACATTATAAAATAACCACATTAACTTCTACCTTCTCCTTTAAAGGTCAGTCCATTTATCAATCGTCTTATGTATGCAGGCCAATTCTGTATCTGTAGCATTCCATGTGTTCCTTGTTTCCATAGCTTTGCAAGGTTCAGTGACCCCACGTCACAAAAGAGGAGCCCGAGTCTTCATGGGATTCTGTTGCCTGTTCATGGTCCCAGTACTTAAGCAATAGTAGTGTAGTCCTGTCTACCTTCTAGTTTCAAAGCCTGCACTTATCCAATTATACCCTCTGCAGCAGACCAGCCCTTAGAGACCTTCAGGCTACATAAGACTACAAAACCCTTAACATTTAAGCCATTTCTTGGATGAAGTTCTTGAAAAGTTAAAATTACACACTTTCCCTGATAGTAAATAAGTTGGATATCAACCATTTCTCTCTAGCACTCTATCCTCCAGGAATTACTGATTGAGGTCATCATTAAAAACATTCATCAGGGTCCAGGAAGATAGGACAGTAGAATAAGTGCTTGCCTGGGCTCTACCCCTGGTTCCACATACACACACACAAAAAGAGCATTCATCAGTATATTTCACTACACAGGAGTGGGGGAAGTTCTTCCATGTACAATATCCTAATTTCTACCACTTTGAATACTTTTACTTTTATATTACCATTTTCTTAATTTTTAAAAGGTAAATTATAGACCACATATCATCCCTAAAATATCAGTATGTACGCCTGCAATCTAATGATGTGTTCCTACCTAACCATACCATTGTTGTATCTAAGAAAATCAATGTCATTTAATCATCTATCTCTATTTAAATTGCTTCAGTTGTTCTAAAACTGTCACTTACTGTCAAATTATTGCCCTGGGGATATAGCTCAGTGGCATAAGTACCTGTCTGTCAAGCTCAAGGTCCTGAGTTTGAATCCTGGTACTGAAAGAAAGACCCTGTTCCTATGTTTAGGCTGAGGAAATAGCTCAGTGACATACATGCCTGCCTGGCAAGCACAAATTCCTAAATTCAATCCCTAGTACTACAGTTTGTCGAATTATCTTTTGAAATTCTTGTCTACAGGGAAAATAGCTAATCTGTCTGAAAATGGCATTTGACATTGTGTGCTCGCACAGATAGTCTGAGGAAAATTGGAGAATCACAATATAAACTCATTTCCAAAACACAGCAAAACCAAATGTCAGTACCTTCTCTCACATGGCTGCAATTTGGCAGCGGGATTTGAAGACTGGATGTAAGACCAGTCAGATTTAATATTTAAACTTGGATGATGGGTATTCCTCTAAGCCTGTCATCCGTTGCAGTTGGTGTTGACATATCTATGTAGGTTCTCTTAATTTCTGTTGACCTTTATCGTTTCCTTGGGTAGATGTTCATGGTCACAGTGGACGGTTGACTGGGACAGTGGATAGCTTCCTGTCAGCTCTGACTGCCTAGAAGTTTTAGAGAGCCCCATTTTGCACTTAAGTGTTATAGGTAGGAGACACAAATGGTATCAAAATTCCTAAGTAAGTTGGCTAACTGTCTTGGTTTGCCTGGTACCTTCAGTTTTAAAATCAGGATATATTGGTTACTCTGCTTCCCTAGGGTCCTTTATAAGTCCAAAAGATGAAGATATTTATTCTCTTTTCAGCTGGCATATCTATGAGTCACTAACACTTACTGAGTCCCTATTACTTGTTTAGCCATATAGTAGGGTCTATAGAAAGAAGAAAGATGGGAACTGACAAATTATCCACTGAGTAGTCATTGCTTCACATAAACAACTGGTTTGCTTCTTTCCTTAGATGTCACAGTCATGAGTTTTGGTGGTAGGGAGGGTTTTCGCTCTGTTTTAGATTCAATTTGGAAGCGTTTTAAACAGTGACTCTATCACTCTATCCTCCAGGAATTACTGATTCAATCAGTCGCTGGGTAAGGGACTAAATGCTCTTATTTTATTTAAGTGCTTCTAAGTAACTCTGGAAAATCCTTTTCAATGGAATTCAGACTGTAAATTTCTCCATGGGAATATTTAGGCAAATAGTCTTCTTTAAAATGTATTTGTTTGTTAAGGAGTCTCACTACTCAGCTTAGACTCATAGTGATCCTCCTGTTTTTCAGCCTCCTGAGTGCTGGAATTACAGGCATGGACCACTATGCCCAGCTTCTGTGGCTGGCTCAGCCCACCCTAGGGGTGGGGCTGCATGGTGTGTGGCATCAAGGATTGAACTGCAGGCCCTAAGCTTGGCTAAACAGGTGCTTCAGTCCACTGAGTATCTTGCTGGCTCAAGGCAAACAGTCTTGTTAGCGTGCAACAGAAAATTGATTTGTCCACTTATAGGCATGGTGTTTTCAGTATGCTCAAACTCTTACTCATTCCTGAGGCAAAATAGAAGTCCTGGTCCACCTGGGTTCTAATTACAATGGTAAGCAGAAACATTGAAATGACAGTCAGGATTTGGAGGCAGATTTATTTAATGTCAGATGGCCACTGACTAGGAATCAATTATAACTCAAAATGTCAAGCCACAAAGGAGAGAGGTTTTTATAGGATTGCAAAGGGAAGGTATAATGGTAGAGTACATGGCTGGCTTTGATTGGTTCTTACTATATATATTTTTTTTTGAAGTTGTGCTTTTATTTTTTATTATTTTTTATTTTATTTCATTGAAGTACAAATATCAAGCAGACAGTTTTAAGACACCTTAACAAGACATATTCGATAAATTAATACATTGCAAACTGTTTTCATACTGTTTTGGTACCGTACAAGGTGCACACATGATATTATACTTATAGACATTATTATAGCAGATGTCTCTTATCAGTAAATTAAGAGTGTAGCTATTTACATATCTTATTTTTTATACCTGAATTATATCAAAAATTCAATAATTATTTTCCTAGTGGATGACCATAGTACTAGAAGCTGACATAATATCCTGTCCAACCACCATTAGTGCAAATCTTGCCTCTCATAGGATTATGTAGAAGCACAGCATTATCTATCCCAACTGGACTGTGTATACACACACATCATGATTTTTTCTTTCTATACCCCCTTTTTTTTTTCTACACCTGTCAAAGGTGGGCACTCCATTGACATTCAACTAACTTAGGGGCTTGAACTCGAGAACACAATCCAACACAGTCCAGCATTCCACAACAATAGTGAGTTATTCAAAGAAGTTGTCGACCATAGCCATTTAAAGCTCAGCTTAAATTATGGTCCCGCGATGTACACTTCATTTTTATATTTCTCTGCTGGATGGTTAAGACCTAGATAGATCAAGACTTATATACCAACACATGTACTTTATGTTTCTTATGAGGTCAGTGAGGTCCCCTCAGGGTTTATCTTGTAATCTTCTACCTTATTCTGTAGATCCTTTGTCTGTGTCATCCATGTGGATGAGTCATGGCCAATGCTTGACCAGTTTGCTCTCTATGAGAGCCAGACAGAAAGTTTTCTCTCCATGTGACTTTCCCCAGGCACACTACAGAACTTTGATCTCTTTCCTCTGTGGCTCCATAATCTCCTTCTTCAGAAAATTTGGAGCTCAACTGAGTTTCATGATGTTGCAGTACAGATTCTCCTATGTCCTGAGTCTTCGCTGACCTTGAAAGACTAAGGCCAAAATGTTGGCTGGCCTTGTGGCTCTTCTATTTCTCCAACTCTGATTTGTGAACTTAGGTTGTTAACCATCCAGAAGAAAAACTGATTAGTATACTGCAGCATATGCCATTGACTTTGCCTTATCTGACTCAGTTGATTTCAGTTGTTGTTGTATGTTTCCTTTTGTATTTCTGCTTTTTGCTTGTTATACTAGGGGGACTATACGATATTTAAACATGTGTGTCTGGTTTATTTTACTTATGAGTATATGTTCAAGTGGCATCCACTTCAGTATAAATGCTTCGAACTTATCATTCTTAATAGCTGAGTAATACTTCATTATATAGAAATACCACATCTTTTTCAACCATTCCTCATGTGATGGACATCTTGGTTGTTTCCAAGATTTTGTTATCACACATTGTGTTGCTATAAACATAGGTGCACATATATCACTATGTTACAATGTTTTCAGTTCCTTTGGAAAAATTCCCAGTAGGGGGATAGCCAGCTTGAATGGAATTTCTACTCCTACTGTTTTGAGGAGTCTCCACACTGACCTCCACAACAGTTCTACCAGTCTACATTCCCACCAGCAGTGGAGAAGTGTTCCCTTTTCTCCACAACCTCTCCATCATCTGTGGTTTGTTGATTTCCTTAGGACAGCCATTCTTTCTGGAGTGAGATGGTATCTCAGTGGTGTTTTTATTTGCATATCACGAATGGCTAGCAATGTGGAGTATTTTTTGATATATTTACTTGCTTCTTTAATTTCGTCCTCTGAGAACTGTGTATTTATCTCAGATGCCCATTTCTGAATTGGGTCTTTAAATTTGAGGGCCCTGTTATATCTTAGTTCTTTATATATTCTAGACAGCAAACCTTTGTCAGGTTGCTTATTAGTTAGGATTTTTTCAAAGTTTGTGGGTTGTCTTTTCATTCTGTTGACAATTTCTTTTGACATGCAGAAGCTCCTTAAGAAGAGTTGATCCCAGTTGTTGATTCTTTCAAGTGCTTCCCGTGCGAATATATGTTTGTTCATGAACTGTTTACCTACCCCTATGTCTTCAAGAGTTCCTCCTACTCTCTCTTCCAGGAGATTGAGTGTTTCTATTTTAATGTTTAGATCTTTAATCCATTTTGACTTTAACTTAGTGCACGGGGATAGAGCTGGGTCAAGTTTTAGTTTTCGGCATGTAGAAAGCCATGTTTTCCAGCACCATTTGTTAAAGAGGCTATCTTTCTTCCAGTGAGCTTGTGTAGCCCCTATGTCGAAGATAAGATGGCTGAGTGTTTTTGTAGACGCCTCTGCCTCTTCTAATATATTCCACTGATCCTCAGGTCTATTTTGTTGCCAATACCATGTTGATTTTATCACAGTGGATTTGTAGTACAATTTCAAATCAGGAATTGTGATGCCTCCTGATTTGTCTTTATTGGCCAAGATTGCCTTTGCTATTCTAGGTTCTTTGTCATTCCAAATAAATTTTAGGAATGATTTCTCTATATCTGGGAGGTATGTTGGTGGGAGTTTGATAGGGATTTCATTAAATCTGTACAGCAATTTTGGGAGTATGGCCATCTTCACGATGTTGGTTCTTCCTATCCAGGAGCATGGAATGTCTTTGCATTTTCTGAAATCCTCTATAATCTCTTTTCTTAGGGTGTTTGGTTCTTACTATATGCATCATAGTTCTCAGCCATTTATAGAAGACAAAAACAATCAAAGCTTGTGAGAAGAACTGCTCCCTGGGTGACTAACAGACTATAAGGCGGCATTTTTTGGCTACACTCATGAGCTATATTCAGACAAACTTGCTGTCCTATAGTCACCTAGAAGGTAACCTCTTAGAAATAAATGGAAGTCACAAAAGGTGAATTCCTGGAGCACTTGCCACATAATACCATCATCCATGTTTCAAATAAAAGTTCATTCACTATATTTTCAATTGTTTCATTTTAAGATAACTGATATCTCCAGTGAATATAAATTGGACATTAAAAGCACCATCTCCAGAAATGAGCTACTTATCTACATTGGGCTTTCTGGCTACTCAACAATGGGCAAGTGAGATGTTTTTTCTAAGTTGGATCAACAGCAACACCTATCCAAAATAATTGTAATTGACAGTGATCAGATTACCTGCACAGTATATGCTACAGAGCTGGGCACATTATAAGCTTCAAAATAAATTCTCATGATAATTGCTTTCTTTTCTAATGAGAGGTATAATCAGTTACTATAATCATATGGGTCAGATATAACCTAACCAGTTAATTAGTAAGGGAAATTCTTGGTGAAGTCAGTCACAGAAGCAGCTTCTTTTTCACTCGGATGTAGGTATGGCTGACACAGGCTTTCAAAGATCTTTAGGGTTTTAATTTATTTTAGTTCATAAAAAGAATACAAAACATGCAGAATTAACTAAATAAAATAATGAATTCAACAATATTTGTTGAATTTCTTTTTTCTTTTCTTTTCTTTTTCCAGTACTGGGGATTGAACTCAGAACCTTATATTTGCCAGGTAGGTGCCACTGATCTATCTCCCTGCCTCTATTTGTTGTATTTCATAGGGTTGTCTTCAACTTAGTAGCTCAGATTATTAGATATATGCCTACAAAACTGAAAACAAACAAACAAACAAAAAAAAAAAAAACCCAGAAATTATAAGACTTTAAAGGCTGAGAAGATAGGTCAGTGATCTAAGTACCTATCTGGCAAGTGCAAGGTCCCAAATTTGATCCCCAGTACAACATGCTATGCTGGCCATAGACTGTTCTGGGTGTGGTGATACACATCTGTAATTCTAGCTCTGAGGAGGCTGAGACAGGATAATCACTGAGTCTGAGTTGTGCAGCAAGACTCTGAACCAAATAAATAAATAGATAAAAAAAATTAACAACAACAGCAAAAAAAAAAAAAAAAGAATTTAAGAAAAGAGAAAGAGGACTCAAGTATCTTCCTCGATCCTACCCACATCCATCCAGGCAGAGCTACGAGCCTGAGACAGCGGGGCTGAGGCTGACTCTAGCGGCCTCCTGGATCCTACCCTCCCAGTGAATGGGAATTTGCACGACTCACCAGCCTTCCAAGATCAGGGAGTGTGTGGTGAATCTGAGGGAAAACCTTTGGCTTCTTCCCATGCGAGCTACCCAGATCCCCACCCGAAGGCCTCCAAGCCAGTGACCGGCCTGAAGCCTCAGGGCCCACTCACCAGCAACTCCCCAGATCCCCTGTCCTAAAGCCTGCTGAGCAATTGGGAATTTCCCCCACTCCATGGGCATTGAAGTTCAGTGAGTGTAGAGCTCTAGGCCTGCCGTGCCAGAGAGACATTTCCCAGGGATTCCTGGTTCCGCCCCACAGCCCGAGACCCAGCGCAGCTGGACCTCTGAGGGAGGGTTCCAGTCCCGCCACGCTGGAGGGACGTTTCCCAGCCTTCTGCTGTTCCAGCCTGTGGCCCCAGACCCAGCACAAGTTGGCTGACCCAGCACAGCCTACCCAGTGAATAGGAACATCCACTATCCTTTTGGGAGCGCAGCAGACCCACCAAAGCCCAGGCCTGCCCACATAGAGAGCGACCTACCTGACACACAAGGGCCGACTCTGGCAGCTTTCCGGACCCTCAACCCAAAGCCAGCCAAGATAGCGGGAATTTTTACTCCTTGCTCTGCATCTGAGTTCTGTTCGTGCTCGCCTGACCAGGGAACCAACAGAGGGGAACCACAGGAGCTGCAGCAAAAAGCAAGTGAACACCACAGGTAGAACCAGGCCAGGCATAACTAAATAATCTCAAACTTAATAGACTGGCATGAAAATCTCATTACACACTAAGGTTATTGCTCCACCAAGCTCTACACAAAAGGTCAGAGGTCAGTGCTATACAAAATGACAAGGACAAGGAGAAAAATGCAAACTCAGGCCTTGAGTCCACCAGTGAGTGCAGAGGAGACTAACTGAGCTGAAAGGAATGAATTAACAGATACAGCAGCAAAGGAACAACAGCAGAAAGGTATAGAGGAAATCAGACGAGAATTAATTCCTCAAATAAAAAAGAAATATCTGAATAAATAGTATCTGAAATAAAGAATCAAACCCAGAAACATCGGGGGGAAAACCAATGCTCACCCAGAACAAGTGCAGACAATACTATTTCAGTTGAAACGTATGAATTAACAGCATCTCAAGCAAAGAAACAAGAGCAGAAAGGTCATGAGGAACTCAAAGCAGAAATTATTTCTGAAATCAAAATAGAATTCTTTAAAAAAAAAAGAATTCTTTGAAATCATAGCATCTGAAATACAGAAACAAGTCCGAAAATGTATAGAAGAGACCCAACTTGGAAGAAACACTGCAGAAAAAAAATAACTGCCTCTAAAGAAGACATGGAGAAAAAATTTGAGAAGATCAGAAATAGGATGGATTCCTTGAATGAACAATGCAGAAAAGAAATAGAATGCATGAAACAGAGTCAAAGAGATATAGAAGAACTAAAAATATCAATCATGAGTCTACAAAACCGTCTGAGTGAAAGCGAAGACAGAGTTTCAGATCTTAACGACGCTGGTGCAGCTAGTGAAAAGGTGAGAAAGGATCTCTTAAAAACAACGAGACTGCAGGAAAAATAATCCATCACATGCAAGATGATGCCAGGATGAAAAATGTGAGAATAAGTGGTATCAATGATAATGAAGTAGTCAATACAAATGACATAAAAATAATTTAGGGAGAAGTAATCACAGAAAAGTTCCCAAATATGAGGAAACAATCCAACATTCAGGTCACCGAAGCATACAGAACACCAAATAACTTCAACCCAAGTAAAAACACACTGAGACATATAATAGTTAAGATCCCAAAAATCCAAAACAAAAATCATATCCTGAAAGCTGCTAGAGAAAAGAAGCAGATCACATTCAAAGGAAAACCCATCAGAATTACAGCTGACTTCTCTACACAAACCATGAAGGCAAGGAGAGCATAGAGCAGAGTTCAAGTCCTATATGAAAACGAATTCCAGCCCAGACTATTATACACTGGAATATTCACTTTCAAGTTTGATGGATAAGTGAAATACTTCCACAACAAAGAACAAATAAAGAATTTCATGGGACAAAGCTATCCTTTCACAGGATCATTTCATCATGCTGAAAGATGTTCTAGAGAGAGATGACGATGACCAGAACTCCATGAATGAGAAAGGAAGGAATGCACTGAACAGGAAAGACAATTGAACACAGGATACAAAGGAGTAATCAATAACAGGTAAATATCATGACAAACATAAGTCAACACATTTCAATTATGGCCATCAATATAAACCGACTCAATTCACCAATTAAGAGAAATAGACTGGCACAGTGGATTAGGAAAAAACCTCAACAATATGCTGCATACAAGAAACATAATTAACTCAAAAGGACATTCATAGACTCAATGTCAAAGGATGGAAAACAATACTACATGCCCCAGCACCTCAGAAAAAAAGCAGGGGTAGAAATTCTGTTCTCAGACAGTCTCAACTTCAAACCAAGAATGATCAAATGACACAAAGAAGGCCACTATATATTGGTCAGGAGAAAAATTCAAGAGGAAGAGGTAATACTCATAAATATCTATGCACCAGACACAGGCACCCAACTATATAAGACAGATCATAATGGACATGAAAAACCTAATATCCAAGACCACAATCTTAACAGGAGACGTAACACCCCCTTATCTCAAAAAGATAGATGAACCAGACAAAAAATTAGCAAGGAAGTAGCAGAACTGAATCAGAGCTTGGAACAAATGGACCTGGTGGTCATATACAGAGTGTTCCACCCAACCACAGCTGAATACACATTATTTTCAGCTGCACACGGGTCATTTTCCAAAATAGACCACATACTAGTCCAGAGGTCATGCGTAGGTATATGCAAGAAACTATGAATTATCCCGTGCATATTATCTGACCACAGTGCAATGAAACTGAAACTAAATGACAAAAGAAACCAGAAAAACCCACTAAATTCATGGAAATTAAACAACACCCTACTCAGTCATCAATGGGTCACAGAAGAAATTAAACAAGAATATGAAAAATATCTATAATTCAATGAAAATTCAAGCACAACTTACCAGAATTTATGGGATGTGATGAAAGCAGTTCTTAGAGGGAAAATTGTAGCTATGAACTCACACATTAGAAAAATAGAACGGAAAAATTAGCACCCTAATGTTGCACCTCCGACAACCAGAAAAAGAAGAGCAAACGAAACACAGAGTGCAAAGACGGGAAGAAATCATAAAGATTAGAGCAGAGATTAATTCAATTGAGATGAAGAAAACAGTTCAAAGAATCCACATATCAAAAAGTTGGTTCTTTGAAAAAGTAAACAAAGTTGATAAGCCTCTAGGCAACCTCATCAAAAAGAGGCAAGAAAAAAAATTCAAGTACATGCAATAAGGAATGAAAAGGGGTAAATTACCATAGACCCAGTGGAAATTCAGAAGATTATCAATAGTTACTTCGAGAATCTTTACACTCACAGAATAGAAGACACAGAAGAAATGGACAGATTCCTCGAAAGGTACAAATTACCAAAACTAAATAAAGAAGATTTAATAACTCTCAATAAGTCAATAACAGCCAAGAAAATACTAAACGTAATAAACATGTAATAAAAAGGCTGCTGACAAACAAAAGTCCAGGTTCTGATATATTCACAGCTGAATTCTACAAGAAATTTATAGAAGGTATAATCCATACACTCCTTGGACTGTTAATGAAATTGAAAAGGAAGCAGTCCTCCCAAAATCATTTCTGGCAGCAAGTATTATATTGATTCCAAAACCAGGGAAAGACACAACCAAAAAGGAGAACTGCAGGCCAATCTCCCTCATGAACATAGATACAAAAATACTCAATAAAATCCTAGCTAATAAAATACAGCAAATCATTAAGGAGATCATCCACCATGACCAGGTAGGATTCATTCCAGGGATGCAAGGATAGTTCAATATTTGAAAATCTATAAATGTAATACAGTATATTAATAGACTGAAAACTAAAAACCACATGATCATCTCAATTGATGCAGACAAAGCTTTTGACAAAATCCAACATTCATTCACGTTCAAAGTCCTACAGAAAATTGGAATAGATGAACTCTATCTTAACTTGATAAAAGCCATCTATGACAACCCAAAAGCTCATATAATCCTAAATGGGGAAAAACTGAAATCTTTTACTCTTAAATCAGGTACAAGACAAGGACGTCCTGTGTTGCCCCTCCTATTCAACATAGTCTTGGAATCATTAGCAACAGCCATTAGAAAAGAGGGAGAAATAAAGGGAATAAGAATAGGTAAAGAAGAAGTTAAATTATCACTATTTGCAGATGACATGATACTTTACTTGGAAAACCCCAAAAATTCCACCAAGAAACTACTAGAACTGATAGGGAAATTCAGTAGCATAGCAGGATACAAAATCAATACTCAAAGGTTAATAGCATTCCTCTACACAGATAACAAGCACAATGAAAGGGAAACAATAGAAACATTACCTTTTATATAGCACTGCGGAAAATGAAATACCTTGGAATTCACTTAACCAAGGAAGTCAAAGATATTGTCATGGAAAATTACAACACCCAAAGAAAAGAGATTATAGAGGATTTCAGAAAATGGAAAGATATTCTATGCTGCTGGATAGGAAGAACCAACATTGTGAAGAGGGCCATACTCCCAAAATTGCTGTACAGATTTAATGCAATCCCTATCAAACTGCCTCCGGCATACCTCCCAGACCTAAAGAAATCATTCCTAAAATCTTTTGGAACCACAAACGACCAAGAATAACAAAGGCAATCTTGACCTGTAAATACAAGGCAAGTGGCATCACAATTCCTGACTTGAAATTATACTACAAAGCCACTGTGATAAAATCAACATGGTTTTGGCAACGAAATAGACATGAGAATCAGTGGAATAGATTAGAAGATGCAGAAGAATCTATGAACATCCTCAGCCATCTGTTCTTCGACAAAGGGGCCAACCATACTCCCTGGAAGAAAGATATCCTCTTAAGTCAATGGTGCTGGAAAACCTGGCTTTCAACATGCAGAAAACTAAAACTTGACCCAGCTCTATCCCCATGCACTAAGTTAAAGTCAAAATGGATTAAAGATCTAAACATTAAAACAGAAACAATCTCCTTGAAGAGAAAGTAGGAAAAATTCTTGAAGACATAGGGGTAGCTAAAGAGTTCATGAACAAACATATATTTGCACTAGAAACACTTGAAATAATCAACAACTGGGATCACTTCTTCTTGAGGAGTTTCTTCACTTCAAAAAAATTTTTCAACAAAATGAACAGACAACCCACAAATTTTGAAAAAATCCTAGCTAATAAGCAATCTGACAAAGGTTTGCTGTCTGGAATATATAAAGAACTGAGATATAATAGGGCCCTCAAATTTAAAGACCCAATTCAGAGATGGGCATCTGAAATGAATACACACTTCTCAGAGCATGAAATTAAAGAAGCGAATAAATATATGAGAAAATGCTCTACATTGCTAGGCATTCATGAAATGCAAATAAAAACAACACTGAGATACCATGTCACTGCAGAAAGAATGGCTATTATAATGAAATCAACCAAGAACAAATGTTGGGAGAAGGAAAGACTTCACTGCTGGTGAGAATGTAGACTGGTAAAACCATTATGGAGATCAGTGTGGAGACTCCTCAAAAGAGTAGGACTGGAAATACCATTGAAGCTGGCTATTCCCCTACTAGGAATTTTCCCAGAGGAATTGAAAACATTGTATCATAGTGATATATGTGTACCTTTGTTTATAGCAGCACAATTTGTGATAGCAAAATCTTGGAAACAACCAAGATGTCCATCACATGAAGAATGGTTGAAAAACATGTGGTATTTCTGTATATTGGAGTATTACTCAGCTATTAAGAATGATAAGTTTGAAGCATTTATACTGAAGTGGATGCCACTTGATCATATACTCAGAAGTAAAATAAACCAGACACACATGTTTAAATATCGTATAGTGTCTCTAGTATAACAAGCTAAAAGCAGAAATACAAAAGGAAATGTACAACAACAACTGAAATCAACTGAGTCAGATAAGGCAAAGTGAATGGCATATGCTGCAGGATATTAATCAGCTTTTCTTCTGGATGGTTAACAACCTACGTTCACAGATCAAAATTAGAGAAATAGAAGAGCCACAAGGCCAGCCAACATTTAGGTCCTAGCCTTGCAAGGTAGCGAAGACTCAGGACATAGGAGAATCTGTACTGTAACATCATGAAACTCAGGTGAGCTCCAAATTTTCTGAA